>BMAO01007636.1:0-111106 GCA_019973975.1 Trichonephila clavata | reverse complement strand
AAAAAGAATGAAATAATTAAAAAAAAAAAAAGAAGAATGAAATAATTTCTTTGCCGAAAATCCTGCTGATCTTTCTGGCGATAACTAAAATGTAACGTTAAGGGCAAACAAAATGGAAATTTCTTCTATTACGACGCTTTTTATGAAAATATATAGTTTTTTCCCTGCGAGATGCAAATTACAATTTAGAATGAAAAAGAACGAAGTGACCTTTTTACAAATTAATATGCAAATTTTCTTTTTACTGATAAAAATTATATTTTAGTATAAAAAAGAACAAAATAGGCGTCAAAATCTATGTTTCACCACGAGAAAAGGATTAATGGTCCAATTGTCCAATTTAGTGAACTTATCACCGATTTTAGCGGGGGGGAAAAGGTTCATCGTCAAGGGTGAACCGAAATAGAATCCTACCAATCATAATGAGTTCAAAACAATATCCTTTCGTTTTGAGATTTATTAGAGACTTATGCATACCTTCGATAGATTTCGCCAAATCAAAACGAACCCCTTAATTTTGATTTTCAGTCAGAGGACGAAGACTACACCTGAGCTGACACCTTACTCTCAAAGCTTCCACACCATGCCAACATGAGGGTTTTATGAGACCATTTATTGAAGCCGAAAGATAAGCAGCTTCTTTGTATCACTTGTAGAAGGAGGTAGTTTTAAGTGCTTGAATTATTTGAAGGCTCAAGTAGATTGTCTAGCGAGTGTCGTAAAATTAACTGTCGTTGGTATGTCATGTACTGGACATCTCTCTCCCTTTCCGCAACCCAAAATGTGAAGTATATTGGTACTTAGCCTAATCAAAACCATATTGGCGAAATTATATGAAACGAAGCACATGGTTGCCAATTCAGCGCGTACGACACATGTGAAATCGGCGTTGCCACCTTGGTGAGTTTTTTTTAACGTTGTTATTGTTGCGATAGTACGTAAGTGTCAGTGTATTCTATGGGGAGATTGAAGAGTTATCTCTAATTTTAAATGAAAATAGAGAGGGGAAGACGACACTTACTTGAAGTACAGATTGCGGATAGGGAGACAAACAAATCCCTTCCCTTTTTCCGGCCATGTAGCTGAAGTTATTTATGGAGCACATAGCCCGTCAGGGCTTTTACCTCCTATCTGGAAGTGAGGATAGCTTGAAGGTGATTTACTTGCCCATTTCACAAAAAAGTTCAAGAATTTAGAAAAAGAACTTAAGTTGATAAAATAAATTTAACAAATTTAGTTTTCGGACCGACCGTGTAGGAAGCCTTTTGACCCTCCCGAGTTCTTCGTTTGATTTCGCCACCACCACCCCCTTCCTTACCTTCGCTGACCCTTTGCTTGACACTCTACGGTAGTCATTTGTCTCTCTTTCCTCTCGTGCTACTTAAACAGAGATCAAGTGTTTTATTACGCTGGCTGTTTAAATTCTACTTTTTCAAATTATTTTATTTAGTAATCACTTCCTCTGTCATAATAATTGAATGATATTTTTGTACCCATGTGTTTGGCACAATAAGCTCCAAGCTGATTTCATGCCAGAAATCTAAGCCAAAAACAACAAACTTTAATAACTGTGAAAACTCTGTCTTCTGTCTAAACAAAAACATCAAGAAATTGGACAAAATTAAAGTTTGGGAATCAAAAGCATTAAAGAAACTTTTACTTTGAATTAGAAGAAATTAATAAAAATTAAGAAGATATACAAGCTATCTCGCGTACCTCGTTAATTGTCTTCATATTTATTAATTGGGTGCATCTCTTAACTTTGGTGGATAGAACCTGTGTTGTGGTTGACAATAAATTGATATTATTTTGAAATATGGCTAGTATTACACTTCCACTGAAAGAAGAGAGAGCGCTTCAATCACAAAGTGAACATTTAATATTTTTTCTAGCGATAGAAGTTTAATAATTGTAATCCACTTTGAATATTTATACGAAAATGAATAAAGCAAATAATACTTTTTAAACTAGTTTGTAATATTACTTAAGATCCAAATGTAATGAATTCAATCTTTTATACTTGAAGTTTGTGGGGAATCCTGGGAGAGTGTAGATTTACGAAGTACAAAAAATTGCAATATGTATATATATACACTCATGGACAAAAAAAATTAGTGCACCAAGAAGGAGTCGTCAAAATGAAACGAAATTTTACATACGTAATGACTACTTTGAGATAAATAAATGATTAGAAAATCAAAGAAAAAGTATCATTTATTTCAGAGAAAAAGGCAAAAGGACGAAGGATTTAGTACCCTGTTAATCCCCCCCCCTAGCGCGAATGCACGATGCGATACAATCGGGCATTGAGGCATACAATTTCTGTATGATGTCTTGAGACATTTCGTTCCATATTTGCTGTAACCTTACCTCTAGTTCACTCAAACTCATGGGATGCCCAACTCGCCATCAGAAATGATCCTAGATATTCTCGATTGGAGACAAATCTGGCGATCGGGAAGGTCAAGGAAGGGTAGTAACAGTGCGGAGACAGTCTTTTGATACCCTTGCCATGTTGAAAACTGGCTCCTGGGAGCCGTTGCATGAGTGGCAACACATGTGGTTGCAGGATGTCATGGACATACCACTGGACTGTCATGGTGCCACGGATCAATACTAGGGGTGATCGTGTATTGTAGGCAATGGTCCCCCATACCATCACACCGGCTGTGGGAGCGGTGTATCGCTGTAAAGCAAAGGTAGGATTGAGGCGTTCACCACGGGGTCTCCACACACGAACACGATTGTCATCACAGCTGAGATTGAATCTGGATTCGTCGTTAAAGACGACCTGGTTCCATTCCGCTGCAGTCCAGTTTCCTCGTGCGCGGCCCCACTCCAAACGGAGGCGTCGATGGGTGGGCATCAAGGTCAGCACACGTAATGGGCGCCGCAATGATCTCAAATGTCCTTCAGCCAGGTGCCTTCGTATGGTTTGAGAAGACACAGGGGCCCCTAGTGAAGGTGCTACCTGTGCCTGGATGGCGGCCGATGAAGCAGTTGGCTGTACGCGTGCATTTCTTACGATGTGGCGGTCTTCTCGATGACTGGTCTGCCGAGAGCGTCCTGAGCCTGGTCTTCGTGTAAATGACATCTCTCGGATCCACTGGTCCCAACATCTCCTCACAACACAATCAGAGCGTTCTAATTGACGAGCGACTCGCCTAGCTGACAAACCAGCTTCCATCATGTCGATGATTCTCCCCCTCTCAAACTATGACAGCTGCTCATATTGTCTTCGAAAACGGCGTAATGGCATGTCTACCTCAGCGCTTTCTTTGTAAGTGATTCAGCCCACTCAAACAAGATTTGGTTGTCTGTTTTATACTCCACGGAGAACGACGTTAAACGCCCTCTACCGGCTATACGTAATGCACAATCACGCTGCATTTCTAATCATTTGCATATCTCCCCGACATGTACCTTCATGCCTTTCGTTATGATCCCGCAATTATTTCTTGGTGGGCTAGTTTTTTTCCCCCATGAATGTATATATACTATAAATCTATTTCACTAATAATAAAGACAATAATAATAAATTATGGAATTGTGCCAGATCTTTACAGAAAAACAAACTATTCGATGTATTTCATAGAAATTTAATTCGAACACTATTTACTATCGGATTGAAATATATTTTATCTAAAATCGTAGTACTAACAAGTCAATTTTAATTCATTAAGAATTTCTTTTTTTAATTTTTATTAGAAAGGACCTGAGTAATGGAATCCAATATCATCTGTTTTCTGTTTTTGGTTGCTAATTTAATGCTCCAAAGCAGTGGTTGGCAAACCGTAGCTCTTTGTAAAGACTGTTGCGCTTTTCAGACTTCTAGCCGTATGAATTATTGAAAAAATAATTAAATATATTAAACATTATTATTTTCCTTTTTCCTTTATAATTATCTGTTGAAAAGATTTGCTCCCCCCCCCCACACACACAATTGAACATTTGACTGGCTTAAGATTTCTATATTAAATTGTTTTCCAATGATAAAGTGTATTGAAAGAATCAATGAAAATATTAAAATTAGCTCTAAAGCAGTTAAAGCCTAATTTATTGGTAAAAATGCCACCATGGGAAGATACTCCTCTAAGTGATTACCAGCAACATTTGCTTATTTGTGTGTATAAGTTAGAGAGCAATTCTGAATGTGAGCAAGAAATATACATAAACCCTCTGAGAAGTGACAAAAGTACATTCTGTATTTTATGACATGCTTAGGGTATCCGACTACTTGCGACAACTTTAAAAAAAATATATAGGGATATGGAGATTTTTGGGGTTTTTTAGATTTGTTTAGAACATTTCTAGTAAAATGTGCTGAAAAATATATTATTATTACTAAAATGGGTAAAAATCGGCAAAAATTTACAAAATATAACATAAACGCGGCCCTTTCTGTACCAAAAGTTTATGAACAATTTTTCAATTCCGATGCGTTGCTATGCTATTCATTTTTAAAATGACGTTCAGGAAAAGGGATATTTTAATTTTTACAAAAACTAGAGCACTTTATCTTAGTTATATAATATGAAATTTCTTAAGAAAACAGTGATTGTATTCACATAAGGGACTGTAAATTTCGTAATAAAACAGTGATTGATAAATCTGAATGTTAAAGCAGTGATTGATAAATTTGAATGTTAAAACACTTCTACTATTATATAGAACAACACAACAAATTTCAGTTAATTATTTACAAAATTTTTCAGCAATCGCTGCCCCTGTTTGAGCATTTTGAAGAAAAAAACACATTTCGAGTAAAACGCGTTTTAAAGTATGGCATCTTGCTTAAAGTATATATAATGGCACACTTGTTTTTTCCCCCCTAGTGAACGGAAAATAATAAAGTTGTTATTTTTATATAGCTAATAAGATATTCTATAAAATAAAATCATAAAAAAATTGTCAATTTTTGGCAAAATTCACAATTTTAGAGTAGTCGGATACCATAAGGTCAATAAAAAGAGGTTGAATTTTTTTTATATGCAGAAACAATCAAAATCGATATTTTAAATATTAATATAAACATGAAATTTCAGAATAAGGTTCTTACGATATTACTGGTAGGAACACTTTTTTCTCTATTGACTCTTGAATTTTAATTCCCAACACTATAATTCCTCAATGGTGGTCCTTACTTTGAGCCACAGAAATAAAAATATCTTCGATAGTTCTTAGTTTTTAGGAAAAAATAGAAAATATTAGTTTTTGTAAAGCTTTATTTAAGTATTACAAACATATTAATTAGAGCACAACAGTATTGTTAGTGACCGTTACGAGGAGTTCCCCTTCCCCTCGTGCTCATGTGCAGGCTTGTAAAATGCTCTTTGAGTATAATTGGCCCATTGACATTTTACTCATCTTGTTTCACTTACAGCTTGGATCTTCTCTCTGGAAGTTTGCCGTCCCCTTACAGTGCCGATTTAAGCTCATTTCGGGCCCTGGGCGCAGAAGATCTACAGGCCCCTTTGGCACTGAAGGATCGAAATTTATAACCAGAAAATCTGGTTAAGTCCAGCTTATCCGGGCCCCTGGGCACCCGCCCCAAGAGGCCAATGGATAAACCAGTACTGGACCCTTGTTCTAAAGTTATCAAAAACATTTCCGCTTTCTTTCCGTGAGCTGTTATAGCGATTTCTCTTCGTTGTAAGGCACAATCTTTCCTACATAAAAAAATTAATAATGCATTAAATTTTAAAGTTTTAGTTTAATAGCTTGAAAGTATTTAAATTTAAAAAAATGTTTATCAGCTTTCGCAACAAGCCCAACATTTTAAAAAATTTTGATCAATCTTTACTTATACGTATTTATTAATTAAACTAAGAGAAAAAATTTTAAATATTTTCAAATAAATAAAAAATACAATTACATTGCTTTTATTAATAAAATTTAAAATCATTAGGTTTGAAAATCTGCATTTTGCGTGATATTGCTCAATGCACAAATACTCATTCAATTTTCAGAAATATTTCTAGAATTTCAATCAGAAAGATAATCGTATTTCTAAAAATAACATTAAAAAATATACTCGTATTTCTAAAGGTTGTTTTCTAATTCCCGGTACGAACTTTAAGCGTAGGTACAGGACATCATAACAATCATTTATTGTATAGGCGCAAACATACAAAAAAAAAAAAAGAAACAAAAGGAAAGACAAAATGTTTATTGAAAGCGTCATTGACAAGTGTAATGTTTGCAATAACTGTTCATAATTGTTCAGTACATGAGGTATGAAGTCCAGTTGCAGGGCACATTTTTGTACACCCACTGGTAATTGGAGAAGTAGTCTGCCGAATTCAACATTTGCGCTCGCTGAAAATGCAGGAGGTGAAAAATCCGGTCTTAGCGGATCTTTATTCTGCAAAAGACACATTTTTACCAAATTTTAAGTATATGTGTCTAACAATTAAAAAACAGATTTTTTTTTATCTGAAACGCCCTTTAACCCCACTCAACCACCTTCTTTTGGGGAATGATTTTAGCAAAACCCGTTCTTAGAGGAATTTTAGTCCATGAAAGGAACATGCCTACCGAATTTCAAGTCAGTAGGTTTAATAATTCAAAAACGGGAATATATTTATCTTCAATGTCCCTTAACCCCTCTCAACCACTCCTTATGGTTCGATTTTAGCAAAACCCGTTATATAGTGGATCTTTACTTCATGAAAAAACCTGTCTGCTAAATTTCCAGTCTGTAGTTTTCATAGTTCAAAACCACTAATATTTATCTATCATGACCCTCATCCCTCATAACCACCCCTTAGGGATCTATTTTCCTAAAACTCTTCTCGTAGTGAATCTTTGTTCCCTGAAAGAAACATGACTGCCAAATTTCCCATCTAGGTCTTAGGTTCAAAAACGGTAATATGTTTTTCAACAACATCCCTTAACCCCTGCACTTCCTTTCTTATGGGTTGATTTTTTCAAAACCCCCTTTGTAGCAGATCATTACTTTATGAAAAGAACCTGTCTGCTAAATTTCAAGTCTGTTGGAATAATAGTTCAAAAACGAGAATATTTATCATTAACGCCCCTTAACCCCTCGCAGGTCGATTTTCACAAAATCTGTTCTTAGCGGATCTCCACTTAACGAAAGGGACATGTCTGCCAAATTTCAAGACTGTACGGCAAACAGCTTTAAAATGGAAATAATTATACATAATAAAGCCCTCGCAATGCTCTTTTGGGGGTCGATTTTTGTAAAAACGATTTTATAGTGGAACTCTAATCCATGAAAAGAATCTTCTTGTCAATTTTTAAGTGTACGTCTAATAGTTTAAAAATGGAAGTAATTATTTTTAACGCCTCTTAATCTCCCGCAACGGCCCTTAGGGGACGATTTTCGCAAAATTTGTTCTTAACGGATCTCTACTTCATGAAAGAAACATACCTACAAAATTTCAAGTTTATAGGCTTAATAGTTCCAGAGATATCGTGATGTGTAAGTGAGTGAGTCACTTTTCTCTTAATACTCCTTTTTTTAGTGAGATTTTTCTCCTTTATAGATTATTCAAGAAAACAGAAAATCGAAGGACTTTGATAGTAAATTATATAATGAAATATGTTCTCATAAATTTGACACATATTGAAATAAAAAAAGTTTTCAAAAGAATCTAGAGCAAATAATAAAAATGTTGTTTCTTATCTAAAATGTCATTGAAAAATCGAAAACTACTTTAAAATTGATAATATGAAGGGAAATTATTGAAGTAATACAAAAATAAGAATTTAAAACAACGTATAAATTGTTCTTTTAAAAGGATCCTAAAATTAAAAAGGATTTTAGAGAAAATTTTCTTTTTTCATTGTAATTAAATTTTCAGATAAAATAAATATTTCATTTTTTGTAATTTTATTTACATATCTGAATATATCAAATATAAATGTTTACTTATTAGATCATTATCTAACTAAAGTAAATACTCATTACCATGAAATAATTGTGATATCTATTATTAATAGTAATAAATAAAGCAGAGAAGACAGCAGTTTTTAAGAAATATAATTTTTTTATTAGATTCACACATACACACACGCAATTCTTATGAATGAGATGAGTTTAACAGTTTCCAATTTTATATTTTGAAAGAAAAAAAAAGTATTTCCTACATCTATCTATATATATAAAGGAGAAAAGCGACTGACTGACTAATCACGAAATCTCTGGAACTATTCAACCTACAGACTTGAAATTTGGTAGACATGTTCCTTTCATAGAGTAGACATCAGCTAAGAACGGATTTCTGAAATTCGAAACCCAAGAGGTGTTAAATAATAATTAAGGGGCGTAAAAATAATTGTTTCCATGTTTAAACTACTCAATGTACAATTTGAAATTGGGTAAGCAGATTCCTTTCATACAGTAGAGATCCGCTACAAAATGAGTTTGGTGGAAATAGACCCCCAAGTGGTGTTGCTGGGGCTTAGGGGGCGTTATAGATAATTATTTCCATTTTTAAACTATTTGACGCACTGTCTTTAAATTTGATCAATAGATTCCTTTCGTAGAATAATGATCAGTTACAAAACGGGTTTTGTGAAAACAGACTTCTAAGTGGCGTTGCGGGGGATTAAGGGGCGTAATAGATAAATATATCCGTTTTTAAACTACTTCCCCTACCTGCTTGAAAATTGCTAGGAATGTTTCTTTCATGGAGTAAATATCCGCTACAAAATGGGTTTTGGGAAAATTGACCCCCAAGGGGTGTTGCGGGGGCGGGGGTTTAAGGGTGTTATAAATTCCGATTTTTAAGTTATTAGACGTACAGTCTTGAAACTTAGTAAGCGGATTCCTCTCATAGGTTAGAGATACGCTACAAAATGGGTTTCGTGAAAATTGCCCCCAAGTGGTATTGCGAGACTTAAGGGGCGTTATAGATAAATATTTCCATTTTTAAACTATTAGACGTACAGTCTTTATATTTGATAAAGAGATTTCTTTCATAGAGTAGAGATCAGCTATAAGAAGGTTTTGTGAAAACAGACCTCTAAGTGGCGTTGCGGGGATTGATTAAGTGGCGTAATAGATAACTATTCCCGTTTTTAAACTACTTCACCTACTTGCTTGCAAATTGGTAGGTAAGTTTCTTTCATGGAGTAAATATTCGCTACAAAATGGGTTTTGGGAAAATTGACCCCAAGGGTTGTTACGGGGGGGGGGTTTAAGGGGCGTTATAAATTCGATTTTTAAGTTATTAGACGTACAGTCTTGAAACTTAGTAAGCAGATTCCTCTCATAGGTTAGAGATACGCAACAAAATGGTTTCATGAAAATTGCCCCAAGTGGTGTTGCGGGACTTAAGGGATAGATAGATAATTATTATAATTATTTCCATTTTTAAACTATTAGACGCACAGTCTTTATATTTGATAAATAGATTTCTTTCATAGAGTAGAGATCATCTATAAGAAGGTTTTGTGAAAACAGACCTCTAAGTGGCGTTGGGGATTAAGGGGCGTAATAGATAAATATTTTCGTTTTTAAACTACTTGACCTACCTGCTTGAAAATTGGTAGGAATGTTTCTTTCATGGAGTAATATCCGCTACAAAACGGGTTTGGGGAAAATTGAGCCCCAAGGGGTGTTGCGGGGGTTAAGGGCAGATATAAACAATTATTTCTATTTTTAAACTATTAGACGCACAGTCTTGAAATTTGGTAAGCAGATTCCTCTCATAGGATAGAGATACACTACAAAATGTGTTTTGCGAAAATTGACCCCTAGTGGCGTTGCGGAGTTCAAGGGCGTTATTGATATTTTTTTTTTTTTTTTTTTTTTTTTTGCATTTTTAATTTATTGGACGCACAGTCTTCAAATTTTGCTAAGCAGATTCTTTCATAGAGCGAATTCCCCTACAAAATGGTTTTGTGAAAACAGACCCAGAAGTGGCGTTGCGGGGGCTCAAGTGGCGTTATAGTAATTATCCCATTTTTAAATATTAGACGTACAGTCTTGAATTTTGATAAGCATATTCCTTTCGTAAAGTAGAGACGCTACAACATGGGTTCGCGAATATAACTACAATTTAATTTCGGGAGATTAAGGCGTAATCGATAAATATTTCCATTTTAAACTATTGATCTCCTGCTTGAAAATTGGTAGGCAGTTCCTCAAACAAAGAGTAAAACAAAAATCGACACCTAAGGAGGGTTGCAAGGGGTGAAGGGGAGTTACAGGAAAAAAATCCTGTTTTAGAATTGTTAGACCTGTGTACTTGAAATTTGTTAAGCATATTCCTTTTTGTTGAATAGGGATCCACTAAGAATGCATTTGACGGGAATCAACTCCTGGGGGAGCAAGGGGTTACTGGATGGTGTTGACAAAAAATTTCTTTTTTCGAAGTACAAGAACTTTAATAATGGAATTTGGTTTACATTTTTCTTTTGCTGAATTTAAATCCGCTAAGAACGGTTTTTGGGAGAACGACTCTCAACGGAATTACGAGGGGTGGGGCGGGTATTGATGGTAAAAATTTTGTTTTTACCCTATTAGATTTAGATTTGAAATTTGGCTTTCGTGTTTATTTTATGAAGTAGAGATCCACCTAAAATTGGTTTTGTGGAAATCCACTTTGTTAGATAATACAAATTAGTAGTTCTGTCCTTTTTTTTATCAAGAGGGGAGAGTTACAGGTATAAGTATGTTTTTCAATACAATAGAATTCTTAATGTTAGGACATAGATATCAATATTTTATATATATAAACAGATATGTTTATAAAACATCATGAAATACCCAGCGAAGCGGGATGGTAAAGGCTAGTTCAAATATATATATATCAACTGTTTAAAAAAAATTGGAAATTTATATTAAAACAGGACAGCTATTTTGAGCGTATGGTAAATATATTTTATTTCTTTCAACATTACAAAATATATTCTTCTATGACTGTTGTAAAAATTCTGATGCAAAACTAGCACGGAACTTATGTTAAAAATGTTTTTTTTTTAAATTGCCATCACTTTAAGAGTTGCAAATGTATTTTGGACATGTTTTTAGGTAATGAGAGTTTGAAAAAAAATCATGTGGCGATACTCCTTTTATTGCTCAACGTTCATTAATTCCTTGTGATGTAGCTAAAAGTATGAAACTGTAATGGAGGATTTCCAGATTTTAATGCTACTTACTGATCCAACAATTTTAGCACATTTTGAAATGTGTCTAACTCTATAAGTAAAATGTTCCCACTCAATCATCTTACTGTTTTATTCGTAGTCAATTTAATTAAAAAAACGTCATATTTTAAGTTGCATTTTAATTTTAATTTCAACAGTGTTTAAGTTCGGATTAAATGCTCTCAAACACTAAGGTTAAGTATTTAGAGAAAATTTTTGAAGAAATTTCTTCGCATTTTATTACTTAAATTACCATGATGTTCCTTACCCTGTAGAGTGTAGCCCCATAAATAATAATAAAATTTGCATAACTTTAGAGTAGCTTATTAACTTCTCAACTTCTTTTCCGCACTATTTATTTACTTTCGTTATTTTTATTTTTTGTTCAACTGTTGCGGTTGAATGACTGGTGTTGAGTTACAGTTCTATGTTACTAATCGTTATGATGAAATATATATGTTCTTGGCGGCGATTCTAAAGCCTAGCCAATTATGTTATGTCATTAGCGTGTACACCAATTTTGTATTTGCATTTTTGTGCATTTAAATTAGATTTTCATCGCCTATATTTAATAAAAGAAAATTTATTTAAAAAAGTGCTTTAAAAGCGACTTTGAAATCTTATGTATATTCGTAGCAAATCATTGATTTTTAAATATTAATAACAATTTTTCATAAAAGTTTTAAATGAAGAATTTCATAGTGCATAATATTGCTGAAGAGATTTTTTATAATCAATAATATGAAAATAAAGAAACATGCTGTGTTTTGATCAATTTTGAATATTTAAGACAAAAAATATATGTGATTAAATTTTTGCATATTTCTTAAAGTCAAGTTTTGGTAAATTTATCTGTTTTAAATGTATAGAAATCTGTAGAAAAGTAAGTATTGTTGAATGTTTTTTTTTTCTACAATTTTCTTCTATGTTACAATTGTTGTTTAATAAGAGCAAATATCAATTAATATCCAAAAAATATTAAATAAGTATGAAATGTATGGATAAAGTGAAAAATAGAAATGCCAAGTTTTAGAGATACTTATAAGAAATAATAAATATAGATAGTTTGGCAATCTTTTTTTTAGTCGATTTCAAGTACCTAAAGTAATTCCTGACCAAAGTAATTTTTATCCAGTTTATATTTCAAGATCTTATGATGTATTAAATGGACAGAAATAATAGCAAAAAATAGAAAAGATATTTTTTTCCTTATCTATTTATGAAAATGAATTTGTCTTAATTTTCTACATTCAATTATAATAAGCCCAGCTGTAGCTTATCTAGTTTAAGTAAGTACTTTGTGCTGTTTTAGATAAATGGAATAAGGCATCCCAGTAGCTTATAGCATTCAATCTCTATTTTTGATTACTTTCTCCTTGTAATTTCATCTTCCACTTTCCCCCCTGTATTTATAGATCTTTCTTTAAATTACAAATGCATTTTTTTTTGTAAATTAATTGGTATTTGGTATAGTTTGAAGAAATATATAGCTCTTGATCTGATAAAACCTACCAATGTATCAAAAAACACTTCCTTTTATTTTGAATTTGATTTGTGTTGGTGTACTTAATTGAAGACTGAAATATATGTGTATGAATTAAGAAATTTCTAGAAATACAAATTTGGTAGGAGCATACATTTGAAAGAAAATTATATTTTAACTTTCTTAAAATACCAAAGTCTCTTTAAAATTTAAAATCTGCCTTGTTAATTTGTTGAATTTCAGTGAGAATTATTTCTTTGATTTTGAATTTAAAATTGGCACCATATAATAATGTAGAGAATTCTGAGTTTTTAAAAAAGGGCATAACTTTTATTAACATTTCGTAGTGTTTTTTTTTTTAATAAAAAAGTATTCAAATGTAAATTTTTGTTTTACAATTTATATTTATGGTGAAAATTTGGAATGAATATATTTCAGTAACCTAAAGTAATCTTTGAATTTATAAAAGTTATTTATTCTTGATTTATTTTATGTTCATTATTTCTATTTTTAATATTGAATTTTCATAAATGCCACCATTTTAATCTCTATAAATTTTTTTTGCATATTTGCTGTTTAAAAAATCAAATCAAATGTAACATCATTGTTTAGTTAATTTTTCATCTCAAAATTAAATTATTTTGGATTTTGAAATCTGTTTGAAAATATAACAAGCATGCTTTTGTCAACTCAGCCTTTCATCCCTTCAGTGGGTCAATAAAGGAGTACCAACCATGCTTAAGGAAACTGAACGCAGGGGGGTTTCACTTTGGACTGACCAAATGACTGGAACGTCTGCTCATGCACCTCAGTGTCCAAGGTCATGAAAACTGAGAAGCACAGTAGGCATTGGCCCTCATGGGCTGTTGCACCGCTGAGTTTAGTTTTTTGTTTTTTTACTTATGCTTACAGAATTTTTTTTTATAGAAAGAAACTAATTATGGAACCTTCTACATCGAATGAAGAATCTCAGTTCATGGATCTTGAAAGTTTATCAGCTGAATCTCAGAATAATAAGGTATATTTGCTTTTAGAAAAGTTATGTTATCTTTTAAAATAATTGTTAAATAGATTACATTTACCAGTTTTATGTTTTCCACTCCCAAAGATCATGAATTTTATTTGTCAAATCAATTGTTACTCTAAAAATTCAATATCATTAAAGCAATTATTTTGGATGCTAAAAAAATTAGTATTCATGTGATAAGACTTTTTAAATATCTTTCTATGGAATTATCATAATAAATTTTAAGATATTGTTATTCATTCCTTAATGTGATTAAAAAATCTTTTTATCTTAAAATAGTTCAAAATTTTAAAATTATGCATACATTATTTTATATTCTTTAATTCTTTCCATCAGCTGTAGCTCCTGACTTAATTTTTACGATATAAATTTGAAAAAAAGTATGTTGAAAACTAAGCAACATTCTAGTAGCATTTTGAAATATTGTGATCATTATTGAGTATAGAAGTAACATGATGGTATATATTGCTTAGGTATATATACCTATGCAGTGGCATAACAGAGAATATTAGGGCCTCCTGCAAAATCGGGTTTCAGGCTCCAAGAATCTTACAAATGATTGCAAAACCATAGGCTTTGGACCCCCTTGGAATCCTGGACCCCCTCTCACTCCAATCCAGGGGTGTAGGTTATGCCACTGTCCCTATACCATAATACAGTTTATACCATCAGTCAAGCTTTGTTTTGGCTGATAGGTTGCATTTTTGAGATTTTTTTTTTTTACATACTCAATATGTTGAATTATGAGATTGCTGGGTATTAAAGTAATTGTTTTTATAGTGTATAGTGTTAAAGTTAAATAAAGTGTGGCACAGTTCAACTGTCATCTTTGACACTTCACCATGTCTTCAAATTGTGAAGTAAAGCTATAGTATAGCAAATTAATGATCAATTGTTGAAGAAATAGATAATTATGTGTGTATATTGGCTTACAAAAGTTAAGGTACAACATGTTTTTTGAAGCTCTCCCTTAAAGTAATGGAAGTAACAATAAATCTTAGTTTATATGAAAGATTGTAACAAGTTTTAAGAAATCCTATGTAAAAAAAATATAGCTACCATTTTTATTTTAAACAAAAAGGGAGCTTATATAGGAGTGGGGAGCTCCTCCAAACTTTAAACTTTTGAAACTTAATGTAAAAGTTTTATGCAGGGTTATTGGTCTTCAATAAAAGTTGATAATTTCATTGGCAATATCTAGGAAAGTGTAGGAATGTCTGGTAGAAGTCATTTACCTAATTAGTTAAGGTGTTAGTTGGTCAGATTAATGGAAATAAGGTTGTGTCACAAGCTGGTGTTGCTTGATACCTCTCAATGTATTTTGCAGTGCCGTCCATTGATTATGGGACCAGTTTAAATCTGAAAATTCTGTGTCTAGAAAATATGTTCCAAGTTGACAATGAGTTACAAGCCTGCAGAAGACCATTTAGTTGCTCTTTTGGTCAAATGGAGGAGAAGCACTGCTGTCCCTTAGCATTGCAGCTCATTTGGCCATTAAGAACAAGAAGCTTTGCCATCACTATGCCACGACACATTCACTATGCAAGATAGAGACATGCCTATTCTTGTAGGAGGAAGACATGTTTCTAAGAACAGACATAAATTAGTTCCTCTGCTCTTTACAAGTCTAATTTCACTGCAAAAAGTTATTCTGACCATCTGCTTATCTAGAGTAAACAACACATTTGATACAACCAATCCAACATTGTTGAAAGATACAACTACAGAGATGGGATGAAATAGGATTTTGGCAGGGATCTTTATTAGTGGTCACACTGATCTGTATGTGTTCTATGAAGGAATACTGACATGTGAGATGTTGGTATGAATATTTATTGATATGTCTACTAATAAGCTGCTGCTATTAGTAATGAATTCAATGTGATAAATGATAATGCATAGCCTCACCAAGCTGTATGTGTTGACTTTCTGAAGGATTGTAGATTTGGTAGTAAATAAGCTTTTTAACTTTTGACTATATCTGGATTCTTTAATTTTATTATAAATATGTATATAATGTATGAATAATTTCAAAATGTATTTCCATTTACATATACCTAATTCTCTTTTCACATGATACATATATTTCTGAAAAATATGTGTAGAAGAGAATTATATAATATATATAAGTAAAAGAATACATTGCATCTAAAGAGGAATAAAGTCCTAAGAAATTCATAGAAATAATACAATAAATTACCAGTTTTCATGTTAGTTGATATCTTAACACAATAAAGCATGTTTTCCAGACTATTAAAGATAATACAACTACTGTCTAATTGAAACCATTTACTGAAGGCAAGCTTATTGGTAAATATAGGATTCCACAAAAGTATTGTTGTCAGAACAATTTTAAAAAGATTCAAAAATACAAGTTTAACAAGAAATAATATTGCTATAATAGAATGAATGATATAGCCAAAAATTTACTTAATCAGTTTGATATTTTTGACACAATGATAGAGGTTCTAAATAAATATACACGCAATTTTTTTTTTTAGCACAAACTTTTTAGTTTTGATTTAACATATATTAAAAGGAAAAAAAAATCCCTTTTTATATGGTTTATTTTAATTTAATGTGATCAACACAAATTCTTAGAAGGAAATTTAACTTTACCTACTTTTGCTCTTATAACTAAGACCAATGGCTTACAGAAGCTTTTTCTTGGGGTGGGAGAGTATTCTAAAAAACACTTAGACAAAAGAGCTGAGGCCTAATCTCAAAGTTAAAATTTAAAAATTTGTTGGTCTAAGGGGGGGGGGGGAGAAACTTTCTCTCTATATGTATATATTATTTAATGTGTGTGTTCTGTATCTTGCTATATTGTATGTGCTGATTGTTTTTTATAAAAACTATGTTTCTTTATTTCCATTTTTTCGAGAGTTTTTTTTTGCTACCTGTTATTTAATATAATACTTAATATGGACCTGGATGGTTAACATGCTTGTGATAGAGCATATTTAGAATTAACTCGAGAGACATGTTGCTGCAAGTTACTCTGTGTTTGGTCTGCACTTCCCACTTCAATATTTGACAAATAAGTTGGTAGCAAGGAAAGTCAATGCCACGAGTGCTTTACAGTTACAGACAATCACATTCCTTATAAGAACCCTTTTTTGCAATATTTCCATGGCATTTTTCTACTCAAAACTTTAATGTACTGTTTTCACCAAGATTGGACTTTTCTTTTTAGAATGCCCTTTTTGTTGTAAATCAAGTTTTTGTTAAACTTATGTAAATTTAATGTTACATTCAATAAAAAAAAACTGTTTAGTGCATGAAGACTTACTGTGTCTGCAAAAGCTTGTGAAAGAAAATGCAGCCCATTTGGAGGGGGGGGGGAATCATTTTCTACAAATTTCTTATTGATTTTCATTGATTTTCAAATTATACTAAAAAAAACTGGCTGAACCTGAACTTTTAGAAGCTAGTGTGTATATGCATTTATGTATGTATATATCCTCTTCAGAGTTGAGATTGTAATAATAACATAAATATCCTCTCATGAATTTTATATACATAAAATGACATATATCACAGAAAAAAGTAATTTCAAAATATTTTAGGGAGCTAGGAATTTTCAGGGTCACGTGTGGTTCTCAGGTTTAAGGGAGTAAAACATTAGAACATCTCCAAACAATTGAAATACTTAGAAATTTTTGTTTAAAATGACTTAAAATACAAACACACACACAAACTAATTTGTGATAACTATTTTAAGTATGAATTATTCATAAAAAAACATTAGTATTTTAAGTATATACATATTTATATTTAGAGTGATTTTGATTTAGAATTTTTATGTTGAGTGATGTTTTTCGAAGCAATTATTCTTTACTACACACAAATATATATTTAATTTTATATATACTAATCTGGTTCTTGAATTACACCCTTGTAATCAGTATTTTTTCTTTTTTAACGAAAAAATTTTTGAATTCCCGTGTACTACAAAATATCACACGGGGCTTACAGAAGTAAGTATGAAACACACATTACAAAGAAAAAAATAATAAAGTTATGAAGGATTACAAATACTTAATATAAATTTACAGGACTTTTCAAAAGCACTTCTGGTGAAAATTCAGAGACCAATTCATATTAAGTCCCTTGAGAGCCAGTTTTAGGATCTTTCTTTCTCTGACAAACTTGAAACACAGAAGGAGCACATGTTCTACATTTTCCTCACCACCAATATTACAGTCACAGGAAGATAATGAAAGCAAATTTAATTTGTTCAAATAACTTTTAAAGTTACCATGACCAGTAAGAAATTGGTTTATTTTGTAATTATTTTAAAAATGATGGCATGCCAGTCTCTTATTAATGGTTGGAAAAGATTTCTTTCTCTCTTTATTTGAAATGGAATGTTCTTGGTTCCAAGACTTCACCATTTCTTCTTTCATAATCTTCTTGTAAAAAGATTTAGAAATATTAACAGCAATGTCAATTTCTTACTTGGTGTCAGTCTTTGCAAGCCTATCAGCCTGCTCATTCCAAAAATGCCTATGTGTCCACAAACAATGGAAAAACTATTGAGATGCTTTTATCTTTCTGACTTCTAAGTCGCTTTTGTAATCAGTATTTGGACATATTTTTAGTGGATGAAGTAGCCTAGTGGTCAAGGTTGGAGACTTGTGGCATGTGTGTCATGAGGTTGACCGTAGTACCACTGAAGACCCACCTTGTAGGGAAGGGATGCACATTAACTCTGTCGAGCACTCAAACATCCTCCCATTGGTGTGGTTGTTAGGAGAGGGAGTGCCAGCTCAGGTGTCATCCTCGTCACTTGACCATGGCTTAAAGTTATGAGGTCTGTTGCCAAAAGCCCTCGAGTAGCTGAATAGTGTGATGCAAATATTCACTCACTCATTCACTTAGATGCATTTTTTTCATCCATAAATCTTGGCAAATGTCCTATTCCAAATTGGCACACTTCCGTTGTTGGTTTACAACAGTTCTATGCTTCACTGCTATATTTCTATCATTTTTTGTGCACAAATATTTTATCTGTTTTATGGTTTTGTTTCCTTTGTATATTTTAGAAGGTCAAAGGTAACTATTGTGAAGTATTCAAGCAGTTACAAATCATTTATCCTTTGGAATCTTGCATATAGCCATATCTGTAAGATAGCTAAGTACATGTACAGACCCTTTTTTAGTTTTAACAGTGCATTTGTAATATGCCAACCATTGGTCACATAATTCTGTTCCAACCATACATCCATTATATGAGCTATGCTAATCTTTCTTTTTCCCCCATTTGATTGGCTGGGAGCAGGCTCGCCTCCAGTACATGAATACAATAAAATGATTGATTTATTTACCAATTTATTACCCATTTTAAAATGCAAATATTTTTGTTATCCTGTGTCAACTCATTTCATTCACCTGTAAGAATCATTCTCTTTTCAACTTTTTTTGAAATATTTCTGTTTACATATCATTTTACACTTCCTGTAAGAAAGATATTTTGAAGAAGATATTCTACACATACTACTTTAGTGCAATACATATCTGTATAAATCATGCGATTTGAATTTTTATTAATACTTTCAGCAAAGTGTTTTGCAATAGCACCACCGAAACTTAATGTCTTTAGGTCTTCTGTTGGGATGCATCCATTTTCTTTTAAAACCGATCCATTCCTAGCTGACTAGACAAAGTTTTTCAATTCATCAAGGTTGGGTATCATTTGTGTGTTTGTCCAACAAGATATGCCTTGAATGATGCAAATTCAGGCATTTTTCTTAACAAAAAGAGTTGCATTAATAGTAAATTATGGTAATATTGTGGAATCCTTCAACACTACTTACTAGGTTTAATCATAAATTATCACAAAAAATAATCCTATGAAAGCAACATAATTATATGCAAAATAAATGAAAAGTATAGGAATACATTTGTAATAGTAAGTTATGATGTGTGTGTGAGATCATGATTTATATTTATATATATATTAATACTACTAAGTATATATAGGTTCAATTATTTCCATGATCACACAAAAGCCATTGAAGGAACTAAGTAACTGGAAATTTTTAATGAGAAAGAAAAAAAAAGTTATGAATATATATTTATTTTTAAATATTAAAAATGTGTGTTTGAAAAAGTATAAGTATTTCTAAAACAAATTAAAGTTCTGAAATATATTAGTACAGAAGATATATTTAATAAAAAAAACATGGACATCAATATTACTGCTTTTTTACTCTGTTTAAAACTGGGGTCCACATACAAATCAGTGTACTGTCTAAGTATCTGACAATATATAAGTCAATGCCTTTAAATAGGTTAATAAACTACAATACCACAAATTTTACTGCTGTAAAGTCTCTAATTATTTAATATAATTATGAAAACTACTTATTTTTACAACCATACAGTTATGCAAAATCTAATAAAACATTTACTTATATCGGAAATAAATCCAATTTGGTGCTCCCATCCATTGATATTGGGTTTTCTAAAAATGCAGTCAAAATCTCGAAAGAATTAAGTGACTTAGATTTTATGAGACAAAAAGGAAAGATTTGCAATATGGATCTCAGGACTGAAGAGGATGTATATATACATTGATGGAAAGAATGTGGTATGAAATTATATATATATATATATATCACATCAACAAAAGAAAAAAAAATGTGCTTTGATTGTTGAAATATATTAGTTGCATTAATTAGTCTTCAAGAAAATTTATGCAATAAATCTACATAATTTATTAAATACTAAATATTAAAGCTATTAACTAATATATTATTAAAAAGGTAGTAATACTAGTGTATATCAAAGGCAATTAAGCTGTAGGTTTTTGTCTGAACTGTAAAAAAAGACAAAAAAAAAGTTATTAAACTTAATAACTTTTTTTTATCTTTCTATGCAAAATATTAATTACATAATTAGTTTGTATACCTTGTTTTATGTATATAAATGTATAATGTAGATGTAAATCTATATATAATATACATTGAAGAGGCAATACATTATGAACACTCTCACCTGATGGTGCCTGAACTGGAGGATGCATCATGTTGAAAGGCTAGTGTTGTCAGAGAGTGGCTCGAGGATTTTCTTGTAAACTTTAAGTCATGTCCTTCGAATCCACCTGATATGAATTCAACTGAATATTTGTGGTTTCACCTAGGGGAAAAAATTGTGCTGCCATATTAAAACCTTGCCATGTGTGAGAATGGCTAAACCGTTTGGTAAGTGCCTGTTATTAGAAAGCTCAGACTACTTATCAGCACCTTGTCGATTCAATGCCTCTCTGGATGTTGGTGGTTTTGAGGATGAAAGATGATAAGACTTCATACTAAACCAGATGGTCATAATGTAGACTCTTCATTGTATGTATTTAATCAAAAGGAATGCAAGAATACTTCAAACCTCTCTATATGAAGCTTTGCAAAAACATTTTTATTAGAAAAAGCTATGTACATATATTCAATAATGTAGCCCTTATATACGAGGGTGAGTCGGAAAATAAGTTTCTCCTGTTTACTGCGGTCAGAGTTGTGTATGAAAGTCGAAACATAGAGTGAAACATAAAGATAAGACATAAGTTTATTTTTCTACATGAGTTCTAAGTACATTGAGACATTTGTCATACCATTTGATAAGCTCCAAAAAGCCTTCCAGGAAAAACTCGAGGCTTTGCATACGGAAAAAAAGTTCAATGGCTTTTTTGACTTCAGCATTGCTTCCAAAGTGCCTTCCAGCAAGATTCTTCTTCAAAGCCGCAAACAGATGGAAGTCACTTGGTGAAAGATCAGGATTGTATGGGGAATGGTGTAAATGCTCCCCAACCAAGAGTTTCAATATGGGTTGGCATTGCCATCACCAAGTCATCCAATAAAAGAATGCCAGATCTGAGAAGCCCAGGTTGCTTTTTCTAAATCACCTTTTTCAATTTTGGCAGGGTGTCACAGTACCTCATAGCATGTACCCATTGTACTAACGAATGATGTATCAGTGTCTTGCATGTTCACCTGCTATGTCATCTCTCACCCACAGCCATTAAACGCTTCTTCTGTATATAAAGCCCTGATTTTTCCCTGAAGGGCTTTTGAAGCTTATCAAGCTGTATGACAAATGTCTCAATGTACTTGGTACTTAATAAAAATAAAGTCATGTCTTATCTTTAATGTCTCATTCTATGTTTTGACTTTCATACGTAACTCTGACCACAGTCGACAGAGGAAACTTATTTTCCGACTCACCCTTGTATATTCCATATAAGTAATAATCTATATTAATCAACAAATCTGTTTGGATCATTCACATTATTTAAAAGTCAACTTTCTACAAAGCATGTTGTTTTGATCGATGATGTGGTTTGTATAACAAATGAATAGATTATCTAAATATACATTTGTGTAGGGTTGTTTAATAAGGTTTCTAAAAATGCTTCTTTTTACAAATCTTAAGTAAAATTAAAAGTCATGTAAAACACACACACAGTGGTGTTGCAATAGAAATGTTCAGCATTCCCAGTGATCAAATTCAATTCGAGCAATATAAAGTTATTTTCCTGTGTTAAAATATATCCAAACAAGTTGCCGACTTGCAGAAATAAATCTTTGCATGAGCATTATCACATGTTGCATTATTTTAATTTGAAAATTAGTTTTATACAATCACTGAATTAAAAGTTCCCTTTTTGACTCATAATTTCATTGACATTATTGAAAAACTGAATTTATTAATTTGTTTCAAAACTTGCTATGTATAAGCAGTACCGATTTAAGCTTATTTCGGGTCCTGGGCACAGAAGGTCTGCAGGCCCCCTCGGCACCGAAGGATTGAAATTATAACCAGAAAATCTTGTTAAGTCCAACTTATCTGAGCCTTTCTAGATCCCTCAGGGCCCCTGGGCGTCTGCCTCAAATGCTCAATGGGTAAGCCAGCATTGTGTGTAAGAACAAAATTAAAACTTCAAGTAGGTAAATAAAAAATAAAGAATGCATTGTGTAACATAGAATAAATGATATATAAAATAAGGTAAATAAGAAAGAAATATATAAAAGTTTAAAATATATTATGCAAACATTTATTTTACAGAAACCTAAGAAAGTTTCCAATGTTAGATTTGCACCTGAAGCAACATCTATTAGAAGCAGTAGTTTTTCAAAAGGTAAACTCTGAATTTCAAAATTTATCTTTTTATGTTATGAAAGAATAATTTTATTAATTGTTTTTAAGGCGCCCACTAATTATTGGGCTTTTTAATCACTTTTTTAATGTTACAACAAAAATGTTTTTTTCTTAAGATAAATCTATGATCACACAACAAAATTTCAGTGAGCCTTCTTTATGCAATATGTACAACATTCAGATTTAGTACTATGCTAAATATTTTCACACATTATTTACATGTGTAACAACAGCAATGATTTTTTTAAAAAAAATTCATGTAAGTTTAATTTACAGAGTTCGTAGAACATATATGTTCCGTATATGTTCTATATTTTTAATTTATGTACAAATATAGTACAGAGGAATAATAATTATATGAATTGAAATGATTACGAAAAAAGTATTCTTTTATGAAAAAGAAGTTTTGACAAAGGGTGTGACAAAGGGTTATTACAGTGATAATAATTAGTAGAAAAAATTTACTACATTGAGATGAGATCTCTACTATTCATTTTAAGAATAAACAACTGAATAAAAAGTATTCTTCTTGGGAAAAAAGATGGAAAGTTATCTTACAATAACATTTTTTTGTGGCTAAAATGCTGGTAAGAAGCAACATTTATAATTTTTGCATTGAGATTTTGCTAATATAACTTAATTTTAAATGTGAGTGAATCTAGTATTAAGTATCTGATCTATACGTTTTATAAATAGGATTATATCAAAAAATTCATTAAAATTTATATGAAATAAAGCAAATATGTATTTCTCCCCCCCCCCCATAATTAGTTCATCTATTAAACTTAAGCCAATCTATGGCTGTCAATAATTCACATTTTCTTTTCAGTCATTGATTTGCATGTTCTTATGGATTAATAATAATCTTCTTTATTACATTTTTCTCCAGAATTGAAGCTGATCGTATGACTTGTATTTCTGTAAAAAAACAATTTATAGCAATGCTATATATTTAATGTGTTCAATAAATTTAAAATATGCACATTTCAATCAAAATCCTTAGAAATACATTTGTGTTGTAATGATGAACAAATGTTATAATTCAAAAAAAAAATATTTCTCTGTTTAATAATAACTTTTAAAATGTGCTAATAGAGTTTTAGAATTTAGTACATTCATAATTTTTAAAATGCCAGTAATGGTGACAAATTTTCATTATTGTTGGTTAAGCAAATGTACAAAATTGGAAAGGGAAATTTCAGATTTTACTGTCTTGGGTTGATATATTTTGTTCTGTGATACGCTTTATTACATTGGTAATAGCTTTTGTAAAATTTAATTGAATGAAATATGAGCTGGATATTTCTGATGCATTTCTTCATCTTAAGAACTATTAAACATCATTTTATCTAATTTGTCACAACAATGCTTTGCTAGTAAATAAATAACCATGTTTTATTCTACCTAAGATCAAATATTCTTATTGATATGACATATTTTATTCTGAATAGCTTAAATCTTATTTTTGCTCTGCCATTTTTATTTAAAATACTTTGATTTTTAGGCTAATTTTTGTTCTGTTTCATTTTTTGCTTATTATTGCCTTTTACTTGAATGCAATATATTAAAAATATTATTAATGCTATGTTATCATTATTATTTTTGGTAATTTTTGTTGTGCAGAAGAAGAAGATTTCCCTGAGCCTTTGAGTGAAAATGAAATTAAAACTGAAATTTGTAGTTTCCTGCCAAGTAATACACTTGGTCGAAGAAGGCTTCAAACTATAGCCAAATGCCAAGTCAGTAAAGCGCTTACCTTACCACATCCGTCAATAAGAGTTGATAAAGGTATTCCATTGAGTCGACTACGTCATCGATCTTTTGTTTCTCACAAAAAAAGTAATTTCTTATCATCTTTGGGAAGGCATGCTTCAGCCTCACCATTTACATCAGATGATGTAAGTTGCTTTGTAAATCCTGTTTTTTATGAATTACTGTATAAGATTTCAAATTTGATGAATTTCTTGGTAATCATAATTATTTTATAAATTATGTATTAATTAATTTAACTCTTTTTGCCTGTGATTTTGAAATGCCATCATTGTGAACTGTAAACTATAGTTAGTTTCAACTTTGCTGGTATTTTCTTGTCCTTGAAAGGATTGGATGGGGTCATAATCACACACATTGATTTGTCTTCTCATTTACTAGATTAAATACTGAAAACACATGATTTTTATAATTATTATAATTAAGAGCTTTTTCTTTTGGCAACTCTTTTGGTAATCTATGGAGATAAATCCCTCTGTTTAACATAAATAAATTTCGGTATTAATAGGAATTATATTTGAGAAACCCTGTACTTGCAACACTTTTCTAAATGAAATATGATAATGTGTACTTTTATGAAATAGTATTAAAGTGTAATAGGTTTTATAAGATTTACAAAGTATTTGGTTATGCCAACATTATTATTTTATTGTTTTAAAAGATTGCTTTTGAATATATCAAAAAATAAGTTTTTATCCTTTAACTTATGTTTTTTGTAAGGAATATTGTTTCTGTAACTGACATAAATCAGCTTTATTTTTTTCTTTTTACTTCAATAAAATATCTTCATTTTCAATTTTGTACCACTTCTAATCTATATGTTATATATATATATATATCATTTTAGGATCAAGAAACTATTGATTTTGCAGATGTTTTTACTGATGATGAAAAGAAAAAAGAATTGTCAAACATCAGGAATATTCCTATACGACTAAGTCAAAGGAAACAATATAGGTAATTTTTGTTAATTTATCTCTTTTTACCGTAATAATTTTTATTTGATTTATACAAAACTCATAAATTTAGAATTTTGCATCAATGTTAGTTTAAGAATTATATTATATTATTTAATATTATAAGTTATTTAATTTTAAATTGTAAGTTATACTTCATAATTGCTTAATTTAATAATTTTGATAGATCGCAAATTATTTTTATAATGAATTATTATTAAGTTGAGTGCATTTTAAATAATGCTTCAAAATTTTTTACATTTTTAAAGTAGTTTTCAATTTAAATTATATGAAAAATTTATAAGTAAACAAATTTGAAAAATTTAGGCAGTTCTGAAAATATGTGAGCTTATTTTATATAGAGAGATTTTAAAACCTTTTCATCTACAATTTATTATTTATTTAATATTTAAATTTCATGTATAAATATATGTGTTTGTACATTAGATGTGGGCTTTTTGTTTTTGATTGCCATATTTTAAAAAAATTGCATTTTGCCTAACAAAGTAAAAAAGGTTTAAAAAAAAGTTTTAAAAATGGAGAAAATTAAAAAAATTTTTTTAATTTTTTACATTTGCTTAACTTATTAGTGTCATAATGCTATTGTTATAAACATGAAGATTAGGACATATATGAGGTATGAAGGGGGAAAATAAAATCTGCAATGCAGAATGTTTATTGTTCATACAAACAGCTCAAAAAACACATTTTTTTACAAATAAATTTAGCAGCATTTCATAATTTTATTAGACTTTGTAACATGTTTAATAAACAAAACTTAATAAATAATTAACAAATTTTACATTTTCAATATATATTTATTCAAACATTAAATCTCAACCTATTATTTAAAATGTTTATAATATCATTCAGTATTTTTATTCAAATAATGCACTTAAAAGTCAGATTTTTGAGAAAATTCTATGTATTGATCTTAAAAAAAAGATTTGCCTTCAATAATGCTGTAACATGCTTCAGTACCACATGCTATTTTAAACGTTTCTGTCAAGTTTAACGCAGTACTCCACTGCTGGATTGGGAAGCTTTTGAGATCTGTATCTGATACATTTATTATTCCATAACCGTGAAGAATATAAAGCATGATCACACTGTTGTTGCCCATTCAGAGATTCTATAACTACTGCCGACCAATGATGTTGTTTTTAGGATTACTGATGACGTGTTTAGTTCAAGAGATGAGGAATAGGGAATAAATTAAAACCTGTAATATCTGACCAAAGATGTTATTTTTAGGTTAGTTCTTATTTGACATGACTTTTTTTAAACCATGTCTCCATGGCAAGTCTCTGACTGTAGAGGCTTGAATTGATTATCATTACCTGAGATATCAGACACATACACTCTACTACATCAAAAAGCAAAGAAAACTTACTTTTGAAGATGTCAATCTTCTTATGAATAAAATTTTGCTTATATCATGACAGCAGGACTTTCTTCGTTTGAATGATTATTGTGGTATTTATTAATTAGCTGTATTATTCTATACTAAGAAATAGAGGAATAACAGCTTTTTTTCTGCAGATGTTTTATTTTTTTAAGCCTCCATTTAAGTTACTTTATAAATATTCACATATTTGTTGTTGAAGCATAGTGATGTTTCATATCATCTTAGAAATGTGACTTTAAGATATCTTTGTGAGATTGAAGCTTATTTGGCAAAAAGTCACTGGAATACCAAATGTTGGGCTGTCAAAATTCTTTCTAATAACTATTTTATTACACTTAAAAAAAGCATGTGTAAAAGGTAAAAACATTTCAAAAATTGTCACTTTACCGTTTGCTGGTGATTGACTGAAAATCAAAATTATTTGGTGAACTGGTGAGAGATGTCTCTGCTTCTATAACAACCTTAATATGACACTTATCAACAGCTAATTATATGAAAGAAAAGCAGTACGTCAAACACATGTCACTGGGTGGAGTATTAACATATATGTCTACATAGTTCTGTAAGTTGATCATCCTAGGGATGATTGGAATTGACTGATTAACATATGGATCACAAAGCCTTCTGTACTTTTGCATATTGCTTTAGAAGATGAATAAATTTATACAAAACATTATAAATTCATTTGTGTAATATAATTCGAAATTAATATATTGTTTTGTCATGGTTTAATTATTCCTTTAAAAAAATTCAACATAATTTTTTGGAAAAATAAATTCTAATTTTTGTTTTATTTTTAATTATTTCTTAAAAAAAATTAAGCATAATTTTTTGGAAATTTTTTAAATTTTGTTTATTTTTTAATTTATTTAATAATCAACTTTAGATTATTAAAACTCAAAATTATGTTAAAGTCTTTATTTAAATGTTTAAGTACATAAAATTAAATTTAGTTCATATATATATATATATATATATATATATATATGTAAAAATTATTCCTAAATATTGTTAAAAATATTTTAATTCTATTCTTTTTCTACCTCATCTCTTCATTTAAAACTCTTTGTATTTGATCAATGTATTTCCTTTGACCAGTTTGTCATTAAAAAATATTTCTATTGTTTCTTATACATTTTGTATATTTTTCTTTTATGAAAAGGATAAAATCATTTTATTGTTAAGGAAATGATAGTGAGATTGTTGTGTAATTGATAAAAATGACTAAAAAAGATGAACATGTTTTAGATAAGAATTTTGATAAAATTGCTATATGTCTACTTTCAGTTTCATTTTTTTCAAAAGAATATAAAAGGTTTATGCCAATTCACATTTGTTTATCTTATTTTGTGTGCAGCATAAACTGTGTGTTTGAAATTGTGTTTTTATAGAAATTTGCTGAATGTCTCATTCTGCTTCATGTGTTCTTTTTATAAGTTTAATTCAAAAGATGATAAAAATAATTAAGTAAAATTAAATAAAAGTTTTAAACAAAATTCTTTATATCTGGAAAACTACAAAAAAGGATCTACTTGAAAGAAATGGCTCTCCATAGTAATGATCATTGTTTTAATGAAAAAAACAGGTGAAAAGAGACAGAAGAATCATTTTTTCAAAAAGAGTGATTCACTTTTTAGTATAGATGACCATTTTGAAGAAGAGCTTTCAAATAATTATGATTATTTTTCACATATGCCAAAGAAAAAACATTTAGCAAAGGAATTAAGTATTCAAAATATTCCAGAAAAAATGCTTGGAGCACGAAAGAAAGATTTTTCTCACAGAAATGTGTCATATTTTAATAAAAGTTTTAACAGGAAAGATGAAGATGATTATGTTGTACATTATAATGAACAATTTCATGACTTAAATCGACAAACCAATGAAAAGAAAATTATGTTTCAGAAAAGAAATCAGTCGTGCATAAATGGTGGCATTCCTTTTCATGAAGGGACAATGGTTGATTATAATTATCATTTAAATGCTGTTCAGATATATCACAAAGAAAATGAGCCAGACAAAACTTGTGTTTCTGATTGTTCTTTAGATAACCGTTCCATAGGAAAGCACTTTCATTCTGATCAGCACATTAATAAAAATGTGAAAATTCGAAAACGTTTGTCTGCGCAAAATAATGATTTTCAATTTTTACCTTCAGAAACTAATAACTTTCATGAAAACCAAAATGTAAAAAATTCCTTCTGTGTAAAACCTATTACTATGAATTATGCTTATTCAATTAGAAAAAATATGCAAGTTCAAAATAATCAAATTCACTCATTTTCAATTCAACAAAATGTTAATGGTTCTTCTAGAAATGAAACTTTTATAATAGGCAGACACTGTTGGTCAAAAAAAAAGTTGTGTTTTAGTGACTCAAAACATTCACATGTTGTTTCTCAGAAGTTTCAAAATTCTTCCTTAGAAAATAGGTATTCAAATTTGTTATTAATTTTTTTTATATTATGTTTCAGATGACTAATATGTTTTTATCATAATATATTTGTTTTATAAAAAAAATTTCTTAATTATTTTTTTTTCCTTGTGAAATTATTTTTGATACTTACATAGCTTTCTAATTTCTTATGTTTTATTTTCAGTTCATGAAGAAAATTGTAAAATACCTCGCACTTTTGTTTTTGATATTTAAAAAAATTAATTTTTTTTATAGTTTTAGTTTGATATGCAATTACTGTTAAATTGGGTTTTTAAGATTTCATTTATTTTTACCAGTTATAATTTACTTTTTTCGAGCACAGTTTGTCCATTTTGAATTCTGTAGCACACAATTTCATTTATTCACTTGACCTGTTTTATGGAGGTTAATTAATATTGAAAATTAGGAAATATCAAACAAAAGAAATATTGAATTTTAATTCTTTTTCTTTTTAATCATTGAGTCTAAAAATATACTAAATTAGAATTTCTTGAAAAAAGAATCAAAATAAATCATATATTAATTAAAAATATATAATAATTTTATAATAGTACAAGAATATATGCATTTCTTTTTGGGGATAGCTTTTTACATTTGCAAGATTTTTATTTGTGTATTTTTTTAATGTATTTTGGGAACTTACTATTAAGTTATCCACGAGTGATAGCAGTGTTCTTTATCAAAACAAAATTTCATTTTAATTCTACACTTTTTAAAATTAACTAGAAACAAAAGCCTTTTAATTGATTTATACTTATTGTAAATGATTTTATACATTTCTGTCATTTCCTAAAAGGGTATGCTCTGATATTTAACATTTATTAATGCTGTAGTATGTAGTACTGTAAACGTATTCTAAATAAAATTCAATTTCCATTATGCAGCAATTTTTCTACTTTGACAAAATTTAATACTTAAAAATATTTTTTTATGAAATGTGTATACAAAAACATCAGTTTTATTTATCTGAATGTGGTATATTCTTTCTCTAATATTAAAATATTGAATATTTTCTGAATGAAAAGGTCTCTTAAAATACAAGCAATAAAATAGTACTAATTGTTTCTCTGTCAAAGAAATCTTGTTTGAGAATTTTAGAAAATTATGTTAGCATCAAATATTAAGTGTTCTTCTTTCTATAGAAAATATCTAACAAGGTAACTGCTGGTGTAATACATGATAATCTAGAGTAATTAATGTATATTAGAATGCAAATTAAGAAAAGCTGGTGTCAAACCATTAATTGGTGGCATTAATTTTATTTCCAATTTATACACATTAAGAAAATTAGTAAGTTGTTCATGTTCTAAACAATATCTTATAAATGTTTTTTTAAATAATTTTATCACTATATTAATTATAAATAAATAAGAATTTTGCTATCTATATCTATCAAGTAAATAGATCTTTAAGATTATAACTATGTATGAAGTAAATTAGATTTTTCTTTATTATTATGCATGAAGTAAATACAATTTATTCTGAATAATTAATAAGAACTTTGAAGCCCAGTGGCTGAATGGTTAGTGTATCACACTTTCACGCCACAGGTCCGAGGTTCACATCCCGGGCTGGGCAAGGTTGACTCAGCCTTTCATCTCTTCAGTGGGTAGATAAAATGAGCACCAAGCTTGGGGGTTTTCACATCAATCAGATTGACCACCTGACCGGAACATCTCATGCACCTCATGGCCCAAGGTCGCGTATACTGAGTTGGGCACAGTAGGCCTTGACCCTCATGGGCTGTTGTGCCACTGAGTTAAGTTAATAAGAACTTTACTATTTCTAATAATACCTTTACCTTTGAGATTAATAATAATATTTTGTAAAAATGTATTGCTATTATTTACCAGAAGTAGTAATGTATGTTGTATAACCATTATTAGTAATACTATAAAATTTAATAGGATTCTCTTATGAATTTTGGGAGTTAAAAAATATGAGAAAATGTAACTTCTGATAGATGAATGTTTAATCTTCATATACAAAGCCAGGATATGATTATTAGATTTATTAAAATAACCATTGTTTTGGTAATACTTATTGAGCTTTACACTACAATAATATTTACAAATAATGGCATTATTTAGCACTTTATCTTCATAAACACTAATGAAAGCTTCCTGTAAATTTTAAATGGCATTTTTAATATCTGTATGGCATCATGATTAGTTTTATAATTTAATTTGATCAAATCATGTAAAATATTGCATTTATATTTTTCAAAGGTCTCCAGAGGTAAATAATATTTTACAGCTGAATTACATATTTTTCAATTAGTAAATTTATTATCTTTTTATGTGTTAAATTTAAAAGCAACTATAATGTTTGATTTTTAATATTTAGAAGGAGATGTGTATTATATTGCTTTTAGAAGTTATTTGTTGTTAATTCTAAAAATAAAGTCTTACACTTTTTGGGAAATTAAATGAAATCAGTGTACGGTTTGTTTTGAGAATTAATATTTTGTACTCTATATATATATATATATAGAACTCATTATATTGGTGTAAAAAATAATCAATGAATTTTAACTTTTTATTTCTTTCTAATTACAAGTTATAAGTGGAAAATATTCATAATACAGTTAATATTTTTTTCAATGTGCTAATTTTATGTACAAATAAATATTATGTTTTTAAAATTAATTGTAAAATATTTTGCACAGGGAAGCCATTCTAGACACTTTACCTCTTCATGGATCAAAAGAGAGATCTTGTTGGTCAAAGGTAATTTTAAAAATATTTGTTTTCGGAAAGAAAAATTAAAGGGCTTAGTCTAATACAACATTTATTTTAGAATTATTCAAAGTTATTAACACTTAGTTTTAATATTTTCTTTGAAACAATTATTTCATTTTTAATAAATCAAATGTCTTATGACAAAAATATGTACAATTGCTCATTTCCTGCTGTCATTATTTGTTGTTGCAGTTTTTTTTAAGTCATTACAATTATTCTTAAGAAATTTCCAAAGATATTTTTCATCTTAGAAAAATGTTTTGTACATAGTGTATTTCATATAATTTTGATTGACTTAACTTACATTGCATTAGTAATTGTTATAGATTCATCAATATTTAATTAAATTTTTTTATTGCATAAAACTAAATTAGATGAAAATTATAGTTCAGCTTTTAAAAGAGAAAAATTAGGTATAAGTGAACTAAATACAATTTAAAATTTTTTTTATTAAATGGTTATAATGAGGTAAAAGTAACTTAAACCATATGCATTAATTTTAAAAACATTAAAAAATAATAAACAGTAGTTAAATACAAAATAAGAACTGATAAATTTACATTTTTTAGTTGAATTGTTTTTGTTGCAAACATTTACTTTTAAACTTTTCAAAATTTATTCCATTATTTCCATTTAATTTGTGTACTTTTTTTAATAGAATATTTTGCAAAGAAATTATAATAGTGATTTTATGGGGTTTCTTCGGCAGAATCAAAGCTGGCAATTTAGAGGTCTGTAAAATATGAGAATTGCAGAACATACATTAATGTAGGAACTCGCATTTTGTTGTTGTTGCTCATCCTCAAAAGATCTGACATATGCCAGCTCCAAAGGTTGTTGACTGCCAAAAAAGATATATAATAATGAGATCAGATGTTAATAACATGAAAATCATCCCCCCCCCCATAAGATAGTCTATTGGGGAGGGAATGTTAGTTGAGGTTATATCTTGTTATTGTTAATCTTGAGGGAAAAGTATAAGCAAATTTAGTTTTGTCTACGTCTCCCAACTCTCCATTTTATTTTTAAAAGTGTTTTCACTAAAAAAAGAAATTTTTATTTACTCATTTTTTTTTGTTTAAAGTCTAAAATATTTATCAATGATTGAATAATTATAAGATTTTTAAAAACTTGGTTGAAGGCAGTTAATTCACTTTTAAGTAACTAAATATTCTATTTTTTAAAATTAAAATACAGTTTTAATTTCAAATGATTTAAACTAGACAGTAGTAGTATAAACTATATTTGTTTAAAGAAAATAAAATTATAATCACAGTATTATAATTAATTTATATTAAATTTATTTCTTTGTGATTGCATTTTTAAGTTTTATGCCATTTCATTTAGTTTCTAGATGTTTCAAGTTGTATCAAGCGTGTATTTTCATCATTAGAATTGTGGAATGATTCTTTGAAGCGCATTGAAGGTACTTTGAGTCTCATATTAGATATTTTGACTAAAAATGTCAGCTCTGATGCAGTAATGATTTTTGAACATAATCTCAACTTGATGCTTTTAATATTAGTGTTGCTTGATATTTAGCTTAAATATCTGACTTGAAATGTTTACTTTCTTTAATAAAATAATTCAGTATTATTTTTTTTAATCTAATAACCTTATTATGATTCATAGATTTTTTTTTATTTCTTTGAAGCATTTCTTGTATTATGTATGAATTATAAATTTATTTCAATATTAATGAAAAAAAAAATATTTACTTGTGCACAGTCAAATTGTTTGGAGAATTATAAATATATTTGACCAAATATATTGTTTTTGAATAAAGCTAAATTTATCTGCTGTTTATTATTTTTTGATTAAAATAATTTGTAAACTTTCTTTCAGCTTGCACTTTAAATGTTTTGAGATAGTAAGTAACTTACTAATATATAATTTCTTGATATGCATATCTATCTGATCGTATTTAATTTGTTTAAATTATTGCTTTAGTATATGTTGTTCCTCTATTATGTTGATAATTGTTCTATTATATATATTCTTTAAGATATTTAATGATATCTACATTTGACCATTTTATATAATTACATTTTAGCTTTAGTTTCTATGATTTAATTTCTTCCTCATCTTGTGAATTGTCTTAGGATTGCAAGGAACAGGTGTTGTTTCATACTTTGTATTTCTTCGTTGGCTGATTGCTTTGAATCTGATTCTTTTCATCTTATATTTTTTACTCGTGACTTTACCTCATGCTGCATTTCCTAAGTTATCTCTAAAAGAAATTACCACTGCTCCCAATGAAACTGTAATAAATGAGGAATTTTTGAGTAAATTTCCCAGTTCTCCCAAGGATTTAGGTTTTAAACCCAAAGTAAGTTTTACTATTTACATTTTAAAATAAAAAAATTTTAAAACTTTATTTCTCTGTAATATTTGTGTGAATTATTTATCAACACTTAATATGTGCTTATGGAATTTTTTTTTAATAAAATACTCTTAAGGAATGTATTTATTTAAAATTTTATTACAGTTACTGCAAATTTTTATATAAAATATATTAGTGATTTTTAAAAATCTTTTCAGCAGTATTTTTTATTAAAAATTGTTCTTTACAGAATTTTGTTTTATATTGATTATTCTTTGCATTGTTATTTTCATAATGATTTTACGGGCATAGAGTAACAAAAGCTGTCATCCCCTTACAAATATTCTTTAATTCAACAGATATAAAAAAATTAATTTTCTGCAAAAAAATACTTTATAAGTTTTTACTTCTGTCGTAATGGTTATGAAGTTTACTAATGCCATTCTCTTATTTTAAATTAAAAATTATCATTTTATAAAGTTTTTTTTTCCTTTCAAATGGGCTGCATTTTGACACACAAACCTTTGCAGAAATGGCAAGTCCCAAAAGTGGCAGTTTCATTGATGGCACCATCTAGTGGCAGCTCCCACTACCAAATTTTGACCTTTGAATTTATTCAATTCAGGCTTTTGTCGAATGCTAAATATTGTCCTGATTTAATTTTGTTAAGAGTATGAGTGCTTAGTTGATACTCTATTGGTTTTTTATATGCCACATGATCATCTGACATGCTTGCCTTTGATTTTTATGTTTCCCACAAGAACATTGATTCCAGTCAGGATCAAACCCAGAACCTTGGGCTTATGAGGTTGGCAAGCTACCTCTAAGCTACCAAGGCGATCATTATAAAGAAAAATATATTATTTTTTATATATATATGTATATTTTTTCCCTTTCACAGATATATTTATTTTTCTTGTTACATATTTTAGAGTTTTTGCTTTAATATTATTTTAGAAGACCTTGGTACTTTAATGTATATGTGAGATGTATAGTTATGTTATCAGTGATTCTAAAAGTGGTCTATATCAACCCTCAAGGGCATATGAAGACCTTCAATGGGTTCACATTAGTGAAAGAATAATTTTGGGGTCATGATATTGACTCTCATTAAATCAAATTGTGACTAAAATTTTAAAAGAAAGTTTAATCAAATGGAAACCGGATTTTACCCACTTAACAGATTTATTTACTAAATTTAATGAGGTTAATTTGCAGTTATAAGGTGACAACATAAATTTTATTAAATCAAGGACCATCCATTTCAGCGTTTCTTGCCAGAATTAAGCAAAAGGAGTGTAATATTGGACGTTGCAAATTTTCCCAGTTTCTCAAAAGGCCTCAGACAGTCTGCTTGAAAATGACCTTTTAAACTACAATCAATATTTAAATGCCCTTTATTCAGATTTTGAAACTAGGTTTAAGAATGCTTTGACTATGGTATTTACCACAGTTGGCAATGAATTCATATGGTCACATTGAAAAAAAAAAATGTCATATTCCAAGAGGAACTGATCAGAATAGGCAGTAACAGAAAATAAAGTTTAAAAACAGATGTCAGCAATTTTGGCTTTAAAAAGACATACCTGTTATTTAGATCCCAATTTATGGATTATTATGAGAAAGTTTTTAATTTCTTTTCCTAGTGAGAATGAGTTCCAGTGCTTTTGCAAATTTACAAAATAAAAACAAGAAAGAAAGAAAGAGACAGGACACTACTAACCGAAAATATTTAGAGTTAAACCTGATTAGATTGATGCCAAATGTAGAAAATTTGTTATTGAAGCACCAGATTCATCTCTCCCATAATAAACATTTATTTGCTGATGAGTTATTTTATGTATTAATTAAATTTTAATTTAATAAATATTGTTTCTTAAGTTTTATATTCTAATTAAGTTATATTTTATTTTAGATTTATGTTCTTCAAAAAGTAGCTCTATACCACCTGTCAAAAAGACATCTAAGTTGAAAATTTTGTAAAAATTCAGTATTAGGTACGCAGGGTCTACCCAAAACTAAAAAGCATGGCAAGGGGTCTATGAGACAAAAAGTTGGGGAACCTCTGCTTTATATGAAGTAATTTTTCAATTTATGGGGATAATTGAAAGAAAAATGCATTTGAAACTAAGAAAATTTGCATTAAAAGTTTAATTAAAATAAGGATATATTAAGATTTTAAAGTATTTATTTGGCTTGTACTGGGGTAAAAAAAATAACTGAAGGTTTTCTAAATTCGTATTAGCTACAAAAAGAACAGATATTAATGTAAATGTCATTTCCATAGCTTCCAAGTACTTGTATTTTCATGTAATGCATCAGTATCACATGTGAAATGAAGTGTGTTACAGTGAAATAGCACAAAAAAGGTAATTAATAATGTATGAGGTGTTATCAGGATATATCGGCCATTATTTATTGTGGTTGCACATGGACGACCTTACCTTGGCCAATGTCGAACATGAACTGTTTCTTGGAATCCCACAATCTTTCAATGACACTTCTTGCCACTCCAACACCATCTGCTACAGTTTTTTGGGTTTGCTTAGTCTTTTGATAATAAGCCAAGGCCTGGATTCTTCTGATCGTGTTGTGACATTTTCCAGTCACCTTTTCTTAAAACAACAGCCAAAAGTTTGAATTTCACCACTGAGACAATGAAAAACAACAGTTTTTACAAAATCATAATTTCTGCACTTATATCCTTTTTCTGGTTTTTTTACGTTATGAAGGTTGATTTGTCTATACAAAGTTTTTCCTTCTATTTTCTGCTACACTTTAGACCATGAATGTTTTATTTTGTGTTAGCTATCAGAAGAAATATTTATGTAATCTTGTTAAATCCATGTGTTCCTCTAATTGTTTTTAGCAGTGTAGCTCAAAAATGGGAATACATTTATTTACAATCCCCCTTAAGCCCTTGCAGTTCTCCTTAGGTTTCTATTTTTGCAAAACCTTTTCTGTAACATAACTCTACTTCATGAAAAGAACATACCCACTAAATTTCAAGTCTGTTGGTCTAATGATCCAAAAAAAAAGGAATATATTTATCTATATCACCCCTTAAGCCCTTGCAACACCTTGGGGGTCAATTTTTGAAAAATCCCTTTTTTAATGGATCTGTACTCCATGAAAGGAACAGGCCTAACAAACTTCAATTCTGTTGGGGGTCTAAAGTTCAAAAATGGGAATATTTATCTTTAACTACACTTGCAGTTCAATTTTTGTAAAATCCATTCTCTTAATGGAGTTCTACTTCATGAAAGGTACATCTTTACCAAATTTTAAGTCTATAGGTCTAATATAGTTCCAGAGGTATCGTGATGAGTGAGTGAATCGTTTTTCAAGATAGAAAAAAAAATAAATATACTTTGCTGTTATGAATATGTCTAACATATAATACTTATTATTGAAAAAAAACAAGGTTTGGCAATGACTTTTCTTAGTTGTTGCCAAAATGAACTTTGACAATGTCACTCTGCAATTGTTTCTAACCTAAAATCTATCTGACACCACAACATTAAAGTAAGTCCATCGGCCCAACAGTAGACAAAACATAAGACAGCGATTAATGGAATCCGAGAATTAATTCATCATGAAAAGACCAACAGTATGCCAGCGACGAATAATATTATGCTTTCAGCAGCAATTTTTACCTTTTATCTGTGATCAGTTGAAAGAAAACAGTGTAGCTGTTAAATATTCTTCTATTGAATAAAACTCATTACGTCTTCTTCATCCATCTGCAAATTCCAGATTTTCATTATGGTTGTAAAATAGCAGACAAATTTAGTTAACAGTGTAACAGAAAGGAAACGATTCTAAATCCAAAGTAAAGGCTATTAACAGATTAAAAAATAACATCATTTACTTATAATATCAGCCACAGTATTAGTTAGAATTTTGTTTGTTTGGCTTTTTGGTTCCTTTAATTGATAAGTACCTTATGTATTCACAGAATTAAATGAATTGCATTTTTTCATTTGCAACAAAAGGCTTATTAACTTCTAAGCTAATATTTATTATTCAATTTAATTGTGTGGATACAGTTTCTGCTAATTAAAAGTAATATTTTTTCTATAATATAATTTTCTTCTTTACAGGAAACAAAAAATGGATCTCAGGGAGGGAATAATAATGACTTTTTTTCAAACTGGGGGGATCTTCTTAAAATCCTGCCAGATAATATATTGGATGTCACTCTTTCATATGATAAAAGAAATTATACTACACATGAACGACGTAATTTTTCACAATACTGTGAAGCAAGATATATGGCTGAAATGGAGAATAATACTATTGGAATTTTAAGTGCAATACAGGATCTGCTTCAAGGAACAGTAAGTCTTATAGAAACATTTTAATTTTGTTCTTAAAATGATATGTAATGAGACTTATAATAATTAGTCTGTAAAATTGTTAATCATTTCAACATATTTCTCTCAGTTGTCTTATACCTAAATCAGGTAATTTTGTAGTTGCAATCCATTCTTTTTAAATATGCAATTTTCATAGATTTTAATAAATATGTTTTTGGAGAAAGGTGAAAATTGATATATTTTTATATGCAGATGATGCTTTTGAAAGTATGATAATAAATGCACAACAAAAAAAACCAAGCTTGCTCAGTGTAAAAGCTTGAAATTTTGACTAAAATGATCAAAAGTCACTTGATCACTTCTTTCTTTCAATGACCAATGACTTTTTCTTCCTTATTTGCATGTAATTCCTCCCTTCCCCTTTCCTTTTCCCTCTATTGTTTAATAGGTATTTTTCTATGTTAGCTTACTAAATTCAAGATATTTATGTGAAAGAATGCACAATAAATCTATCATTATTTTGCATTCTGTGCAATTGTTTGGACTAAACCTGTTTATTTTGTTCTTCATATCTAAATTCACCATCTTATTTGCTTTTTGGTAATAAACTATTTTGTAAAATGATAGGATTTTTTCACTGTTTTTCATTTTTTGTATCAGAAAGAAGACTTTTTAAAAATATTTCAATCAAGTAAAATTTTTAATGAAAATAAATCAGGTGTTGGTGTTTTTTATGTAAGTGAATGTTTTTCTTTTCCTCTCATTTTTTGCATCTGGTTATTTTATGATCTTAATTAAACTGAGAATTTAAAATCAACTTTTAATTTATTAAAACTGTTAAACTTGTCTAAAATTCAAAAATTACTTTAAAAAGTAAATTTATCACCTTTTTGACATATTTGATTTTTTTTTTTTTTTTTTTTTTTACCATGACTTACTTACAGTTTTAGCAAAATGCTTTAATTTATTAATATATGTTAAAATTATTAACACAAATAATTTTATTATTTTAGTAGTTAATTTTATTCAACTACTAAAGTTATTTATAGTTATGGATATAAACTTATAAATTATGATTTAAAATTGTTCGTTTTGTTTGTAATATATATAACTTAAAATGTTTCTGAAAAAACAACTAAGGATTTTCCATGATAATATAAAATAAATGATAAAACCAAGTTGTTGAAATATGATGCTGAACAGTATTTCAATCTCATATGCATTATCTATTCATAACTGAAATGTCCATTCGAAGAGATTGGTTTTAAGAGTATAAATTGGCTTTCAATTATTCTAATATCACTTCACATGTATTGTGCTATATATTACTCACACAAATTTCTTTTAGTAGTAAATATCTTGCATGTATTTGTTAGTAATAAGTATCAAAATTCAATGAATGCTGAAAACTTTCCAAGATATTGAATTTTATGATTATCATGTAGTTAATTGAAATGTAATAATGGATATTTTTGAAAAACTATATAATTTCTTAGCTTATAGCAAATTATGTTTTCCACCTTTATTACAGGGTTGGCTTCAGTCAACAATATTATTTCTTGGTCATTATCCAGCACATGAACTTTCTTATTTTGGTCTTGGATACAACATGTCAGTTGCAGTCATTGTAGTGCTTTTTACTTCATTTGTAATATGTGTGTGTATGATGATTCGTTAGTAAGTATCTCCTTTTGAATAGATCTTGAAAGTAATTTTCATTCATTATTTATCTGTTAAAATATCGTGTCATTGAAGAAAATAACATTATCTCTCTTTTGAAATTTTTTCCATTGTAATGGCAAAAGGTAAAAGACACATAATCCCCCCCCCCTCGATTATTTGGATTATTAGGAAAATGAAACAACAAAAGCTATTATCTCCTTTATGTATTTTCATTTTGTATTTCAAAGCATTTAATCTCTTTTGCAAAAATACTTTTACTTAACTTATTGTTTATTAGTGCTACTGAACAAAAGTTCTCTGAATATATTAGATTATGGATCTATATTGTATCTATTCTAGTGATCATTTCAATGAGATGTATACATTTCTTGGGTTAAAAGAATATCTTCCAAATTCTTTATAAAATTTCAAGTACTATACATTTTATTATCCTGTAAATTAAAATGACCTGACTACTTTGAATCTCTTCTCTTCTGTGTAATACCTACATGAAGACATATATAAATAAGATCATCACATATACCAAATCAAATGCACTTTTTAAATCTTACTTCTGCAACTGTTTTAGGTATCAGATATGTTGCATTCGTTTTTGAAATGATTAAACTCATTATGAAGGGGATTGAACTTTGTTACATAATCAAAAGTTAGGTTACTCAGCTAGCCAAAATTCTTTAAAAAGTTTTGAGTCTGCACCTGTGGGGATATTTTTGATGGTTTTATTGCCATACTTAACAAAGAAAGGTAGGATTTGTTAAATAGATTCCTTTTTTCTCGTTAAAAAATCCAAAGACAGTGGGTCATAATAAACAATATCGAATACAAAATAATCTGTAAATATTATCCTGTATTTGAGGGTGACTAAAATCTTTTATTAATTTGAAGAATATATGTAGTATTTGTACTGGATTATTATTAGTTGAAATTTATTTGTTAAAAAAGTTTTTGGATTAAATATATGAGTGCTATTGCATTTTTTTTTTTTTTTGAACTTTTGTTATGAAATATCACAGATAGTGAAAGGGGAAATGTGATATTTAAGTTGATAGATTTATTTTTAGACCTTTACAATTACATTACACCATGAAAAAGGAAATAAAAAAGAACATTGTATAGATTACACTGGAAATTTTATCCATGGTGGACAGTAAAAATAATTTGGAGAAATTTTCATAGAAATACTATTTTGTTTATTTTATAAATTTCTGTGTTGACAAATGATTTCATTATTATTACAGCATATTAGGTCAATAGCTATTTTTTCTGGTTGGGAGTTTCATTCACATTTTTTTAATTTGTGAGTGTGATGTTAGAATAATATTTCCATTATAAATATGCACAGTCTATTTAAAAAAAAATCTGCTTAGAATATTAACAATAAAAAAATATGTTAATAAATAATCCTGCATATTAGAATCTGCAGAAATTTTCAGAAATAGTATAATGAAATCTTGTTGGAATTTTTCCCAAATTAAATGTGTTTACATTTTGATTCTGGTATCCAATTTTAATTTATTTTTATTTTTAATGGGCTGCGGATTGGTGTTTCACCATTGCAGACCTTGTATCTTTTTTTAGTGTGGCACCATATAGGCAGATACCAATTGCCACAGGTAATTTTGATTCCCAGTTTCCTTCCTAGAAGGAGGCATCTGAGCTCTGATGATACAAACCTGTACTAGGGTTTAATTTTGCCAAGGGCACTCAAACCAAACAGACACTTTAGGGAACTTTTACATGCTGTATAATCATATGGCAAGGCCACTGTCAATTTTTTGCATCATGAAAATCCACCAACTTGGTCCAGGGTCGAACCTGCAACCTTAGGTGCAGAAGGGCAGCGACAAACCAACCATGACATCCAGCCGGCACAATTTTAATGTAATACATACAAAGTAAAGTAATAAGTTTGCCAGATGTTTTTCTTTGAAATTAGTGCATTTGTACATTATCATGGAAGTAAATAACTATTATATTCTACAGGTTTTTGACAGGATTAAGGGAGAAGAAAAACTAAAATAGCTATGCACTGTCAGAGTTTATAATAAAATTTTGGGTTTTAATGATTGATAAACCATAGTTTTACATTTAGGGAGTAGTTTTGTTTCAAGAAAGATGATTAATACTGGACGATATTTTAGGCATGTTCTAATTTTTGCAATTCTTACGTTTCTACTATATTAAAGTCATTAGTTTCTTGTAATTTTCTAGTTATATCCTCCATCAATACATTAAGTGAGACTTCATATAGAGGGATTCATTCCTGTAGTATGCTTAAGTCAAAATTGAAACATTATATAGTATTTATATAGATAGAATCTGGGCCATACAAACTTTCTCCGAGGTAGAAAATCTTATTTTTCCTTTACATGTAAATACTATGCTTTTGATGCAGTTATTTTATTGATATTTTTTTGTATGTGGTAAGAGACAATGGTATTTGGAAAGTATATTTTTGCATGTTCTGTAATAAAATTTTAATTTCTATGGTATCTCTTTGAATGAAAATATATGTAAACTCCTTATCACTTACAAAGAATCAAAGAAATGAAACTTTTTGTTTCCATTTGGGAGTTGCTAATTGTTAAGAATTGTTTATTCAAATCTGTAATATTAAATTATGCAAATGACTATGCTTGAATCCCTTCTTCTAAGAAACTACAAAGAGAACAAAAAAATATGTTTGAGTATAAATACAAATGAAGAGAGTTTTGCTTCTCACTTTGAAGAAAGAACCTCAAATCAATTTTGGGGATTTTAAATGTAGGAATGGCTGGGAAGGCGAAGTTCACTCACCAATAATCTCCTTGGTTATATTCATTCTCCTTTACTTTCAAATAATGATAGCAATGTTATTTACTATTGAGAAATCTTTTTAAAACTATATTATGCTATCCCCTATGTATCTATTCTTAAAACAGATATTAAATTCCAAAAAAATTGTACTCTTAAAATATAATAGTTACAAAAACTATATGTTTTCAGCGTGAGATTAAAAAAAAAATTATTCTGTAATGTAATCAATATGTTTGCTTATAAGTAATTTTTAAATTTCATTTTTGGGAGACTAATTGAATTAATTGGTTTTGATGAAAAATGTGTTGACTGTAGAAAAATAGAGTAGTCAACTCTCTTATGACTCTTTATTGACTCTCTTATGATTGAATAAGGAATGCTGTTAAAGTTCTGTAACTCTGAAATGTAAATTTTAACAGTTATGTATCAGTATGCTGAATTAAATATGTTCTGCAGAGTTTAATTATTTTTTATTTTTCAGTTCTTCTCATGGAGTTCAAGAAACTATTTTGGCTAGGAAAAATGATTATTTGGCTTATTCAAATATTCTTTTCTGTTCTTGGGATTATTGCATTGAAGACAGAAAAAGTAGCATAATTAGACATAATAGTATCCTGCATGAAATGAAGGTATTGTTTCTGTTATGTTATTAATGTTTTTATTGAGTTATTTTTACAAATTTAAATATATAATTGTTTTTTCTAAAAATTTTTTAATACTTTTTCATTTAGAGTACTTTGGCTGAAGAACGTCGAAAAAGGGAAATCAAGCAATGGTCTAAATCTAAAAAGACTAAAGTGTACTTTTTAAGAGCAATCATTAATTTATTTGTCATATCTATTCTATGTGGCAGTTATTACTTTATATACAGAGTGGTGACGTACCAATTAAAGGTAAAAAACATTACGTCTATTAATTTAACATACACATTTTACAGTAAATTTGCTTTTATTAAGTTATTATATTTTGTTTCCTTATGTTATAAATTCATTAGGTGGCTTTAATTTCTTTTTTTTAAAAGTTCTTTTATGCAAAGGTAAATAAATAAAATGTAAAAAAGTTAATTTTTTTTCTAAACCTAATTATATAATGAATGCATAGGAATTATGCAAATGCTTTTCTGTTGTATTTTTCATGATATATTGTAGTAAAGAAATATCCTTGAGAAGTTTTTTATTCATAATTAGAGAGAATTTTAAGTCATACGCGATCTCAAAATTTCAAGTTTTGTAACTACACATTTAAAATTTCTAATATGAATGGGTCCATGTGTAAAATATATCTGTACTGTATTGTAAATATTAAATGATTAATTAAGATGATAAATTATTTATATGAATGTTTCTTCTTTCAGGAACTGCAGTTACATCGTTTAAACAAACCTGGTGTCAATATATTTTTTGTGCAATATCTTTCACCAATTGTTATTACTGGACTGAATATTTTTGTTCCAATTATATTCAATAATATTGTGAAGTTTGAAATGTATAACACTCAAACACAAATAAACATGGCATTATTTAGGTGAGGGAGAAGTCTTCATTTTCATCTTAAGCATTATAATTTATTTATTTATTCTTTTTGTCAGTATATTTTAGTTCATTTTGTTGTTTTGTTTATCATGTATTTTGTTTCCAAATTTTGTAATTTTTTTAACATGTAATTTTAAAAATTGATATAAATCATTGCTGAAAATAATTTTGGGTACTTACATGTTATCACAACCGTATTGGAGGTTGACATTATATGAAACGAAGCACAACGTTGCCAATCCAGTATGTACGATACGTGCAAAATTAGGGTTGCTAACTTAGCGAGTTATCTTAAATGTTGCCATTGTTGTGATAATATGTAAGTGCCCAATTTTGCTAATTTAAAACTTGTACTGCTTAATTTAAGGATGCAGTCTAGCTTTTAACATTTAAAATGTTGTTTTTCAAATTATGATGGGATCTAAGTAATTAATTAAGTTCACATTTCTTTGCATATTATATTAATAGTTTCAATAATAAATGCATTTTTTTCTTTACCTTTCAGAACTGTCTTTTTACGTTTATCGTCAGTATTTGTTTTAGTTGGCTTGCTGTATCAGCAAATAACTTGTGAGCCGAGAGATATGTGTGGAGCTGGTATCAGTGCTACATGTCTTTCGCCTATTGTAAGGATTACTAATTTCTATTCACTAAATATTTTAAACTTATACGAAGTAAATATATGGTACATATGAAAAATATAATGTGCTTCGCATGTAGTTTTATTTCTTATTTATATCTTAGTTCTTGCATACTTTTGCTTTTAAAAATTTCTTATTGAGGATTAGATATATTTCTTAGATGCTGATCCTTAGATTTGGAGAGAAAGTTCTTAATTAAAATTTAGTATTCACCAACTAATGAATGCTGTTGTTATTTATATTTTCTGAAAAGAATGTTATTATCCGCTTTTTATTATTTTTTTTATTCCAAATTCATATTTAGATTTAAAATTAAGATGTAGGTCTTACAAATACACCTAGTATTATTAAAGCAATTGTATTTTTATATTTCATACTTATAATTGTAGAATGAACTACTTATAAATTCTTTATATTTTAAACTTTTTTTATGTTAGTTTTTTATGTTAATAATATTACTTTATAGTGTTGGGAGACATATGTTGGACAACAACTTTACAAATTGGCTGTTACAGATTTTTTTGTGTACATTGTGATGTTTACTGTGTACGATTTACCAAGAGAGTAAGTAATTTATTATTAATAAAGTAAAATTTTAATGAATATGACAATGTCTTATAAATTTTTGAACATGCTAATTTCTTTGAGTAGTATCATTGTTCGTCGTTTCAAGAATAAAGTCACTCAATTGGTTGGACGTCAGGTGTTTGACCTTCCTAACCAGGTGCTATCACTAGTCTATTCTCAAACATTATGCTGGTGAGTTAAAGTTTTTCTGAACTTTTCTTTTTATTGTGTGTGTGAAATTCACCTTTAAATTCATGTCATTAATATTTTAGTAGTTTTAATATTACTATAGTAAACATATTTTAAAATTTTGAATCTTCCCTCCTTTTTAAGACACGTTGCACAATTTTACTTTTTCTATTTTTTGCTGCATTATATCTCAAATAAATTGTGCAATTAATTAATTTTAATACAGTAGAAGCAAATGCTAAAAATGTTTTTTTAAATATTAATGTTTTGGTATTTGTTCATCTTTCTGTCTTAATTTGGTAGGTTAGGTGTTGTGTACTCACCTTTGCTGCCTGCTATTACTGTGATAAAATTTATTGTTGTATTTCAGATTAAAAAAGTGAGTATTTGACAAGTTTTTTTATGTTAGGCCTTTAACTTATTATATTAGTGCAAGTACTTTTATTTTCAAAAATGTTAAAATGTTCTAATTGTAACTTATTTTTAATTTAAAGAAAAAAAATTCTTAAAATAGTTACAATTTCTATTATGTATCATGTAATGAACAACTTTTGTGCTATACACTGTATGTATTTAACATTAATGATTAAATTAAATGCTACTGTATCATAAAAATCATTTTAGTGCATTTTTAACATTAATATATATATATATATTTACATTGGAGCATACAAAGTAAGAAACTTTAGATACAATTTTTTGACTTTTTTTGTATGGAAGTATATAAAATTTATTAAAATTAATATGCAACTTATAAAGTATTTGATTTTTAAGATAAAATATTATGGGTGATCAATTGCAATTATATTATATTTCTGTTAATACAATTACTATTATACAATAACTTCTAAATTGTAACATAAGTCTTATAGTATGAAGAATTTTCTTTTTTAGTGTATGTGTGCGATTCAATCACACTATTACTCTTCCAATATCATTTATGAAATAGAAATGTTTCAAACAACTATTATTTATTAAAAACAAGCCTTTTTTAAATCTCTAATTTTTTTTTTTTTTTTTTTTTTTGTCTATGCTTTACAAAAATTATTATAAAAAAAGGTAAAATAGAAAAAAAAGCTCACATTTATTTAGTTCAATTTTACATTAAGTTTAAATTTAAAAGTAAATAAATTTTTTATATTTAATCCCATTAAAAATAATTTTTAGTATCTTTTATGTTTGCATTTATAAATTGTTAATTTAATGTTAAACTTTTAAAGTATGAATTGAAATTTCGAGTAGATCCCTTATTTGATGTGGCTTCATTAGAATTTTTTTTAAAATATCAAATTGTGGGAAAAATTATTAAATTGTTTCTTAAAAATGACTTTCATGTAATACACTTATACCATACAGTAAGTTATCTTTGTGCAATATAGTCGTGATTCTGTCATAAGATCAACAATTTCTTTTTATTTCAACTTTTACTATGCAATTAAGAACTCTATTCGGGTACAGATAGTTAATATGTATTATTAAACTTATTGCAAATATTATTGGTATTAAACTGTTGAAAAATCGTTTTTCACCTTTGAAGTGTATCAGATGATAATTTATCTTAAATTGAGACTTTTTAAAAATTACATTATTGATTGATATTAAAAATTAGCTAAAATGTAATTTTTTAAAAATTAATGCCTAGCAAGATTACATATACAATTAGATTTGAGTAATTTTTAATATTTGAAGTCTTAAATAAATAAAATGTTGCCTTGTTTTTATAATTTATGAAATTCTTTATATTCTGAAATAAACTTTCCTATAACACGTTTTCAATATTACTTAAAATTTTTAGAACTTAACCTCCGTGCTTTATTGTGGTTAATTGTATGTAAAAGTTTGATTTTAGAATGTGTTTCTTCAGTTATTTTTTTAGATAAATGTAAATGCACTTATTTTAAATTTCAGCTAATGGTTCTGAGATATTGTGTTCCTGCTCCTATACCTTACAAAGCATCACGAAGTAATGCAATGTTTATGATTATTCTCATGCTATCATTTTTTACCCTCATGATTATTCATGGGTATTCACTTTCTAGGTAATCAAATTTTGTTTGAAATCATATATTTGTGATATTAAGTTGTTTGATCCATTAAAATATGGTTATATATATATTCCTATTTTATATATTTAACTGCATTTATTCTGTTACTTATTTTTAATAAACTATGTAAAATTGTAAAAAAAAAATTTTAAAAATGGGACACCCTAATAACTTTCACTATTTTTATCTGAGACATAAAATTAGTATTACATAACAGCTCAAAGAGAACTAAATTATAGTGTAAACTAGCAGCATGGCCCGGCGCTTTTACCGAGTGTATAACTTAACCTCAGTGTTAATTTCCTCCTTCCTTCATGATGCCAGCACTTTTGTGTGGGTGTGTATGCGTACGATGTGAGTGCATGGCCCGGCATTACACAGGCTCTCTCATTTAACATTTTCCCATCTCTTCACAAAATCAGCACTTCCAATATTCTCTTTCGAAATTACTTTGACTTTGTTTCTTTTCCCTCCTTTTAGCCTGGCATTTCATGGGCTTTTACTGAGTGAATAACTTAAGGTGGTTCACCCATGTGATGGGTTCAAAAAATCAAAAAAAAAATTCGATAAATTGCTTTCTTAGCATGTCTAAAATACGTTGGTAAAGTGATTTTTTAAAACTCAAAGTCCTTACAAAGAAGCAAATGTTAGAAGAGTAGCTATTCGGAGTGCTGAGTTGGCAATCGAAGGCTGGGCCTATTGTGTACAGACGGCTTGATACCATTGACCCCTTATATGCAATTATACGTTCATACAAGTTTGTAGAGGTTTAAAAGGAAATATCTATAGTTATTGAATATTTCTTTATTGTTTTAGTCTTCGCTAACAGGCATCGCGGATTGAGGGTAAGTTAAGATTTTCATTGTTTTAATCGGACTTGAAACTTTAATTTCTCAAAACCGAGTTTTTCAAGCTTTCCTCCATCATATCTCAAGAATGGTTTGACTCATTTACTTCAAATTTATAGGGTAGACTCAGCACATGTATACGCACCAAATGGACTACGATCATCCCAAAATTCAAAATATTTCTATTTTTTATATCAAAGACATAAGAAAAAACCATGAAATTTGAAACCTTTTCTTCAGATGACTACCAAAAATCCAGTTTTTGATATTTTCAATTGAGTATAGTCCATTCTGTGCATTTAAGCTTATAGATTAAAACTCCGTTAATTTTTTTAATATCATATAAGCCAAAATCGTGGAGGAAGTGAACGTCCATTTTTTTTGAGGCAGGTGTGTTCAGAGCGCTATAACTCACGTTCTCTTGGATATTTTTTGCTAAACATTTATATATATACTCTTAAAATACATAGAACTTTTAAGTTTTTTATCATTTATTTATATCTTTTTACTGGTTGTCAAAAAAATTTCTCTAAAAATAGTCTGTTACATGGGGGAACCCCCTTAATCCCCATGGGAATTTCCTGTTTCCTTTAGGATGAAAGCATTTAAATGTGTGTGTATGCGCACAATGGTAGTGATTTCTACAACTATGTCATTAAAATTCCCTTTTTCGAAATTTGTTCAGTTCTTTTCTTTGTGAGATAGGTTTCTTTCCTCTCCATTTAACCCAGTGTTGCACGGACATTTTCGAATGCATAACATATTGCCATATATGGAAATTCCCCTTCCCTTATCAGGGTCAAAACTTCCTGGTGTGTGTGTGATTTATAAATTAACGTCATTACAATTCCCTTTTTCGAAATGTCTTTCACATCTTACCGATGTCAGACAGGTTTCTTTTTTATCTCAACAGCCCGGCGTTACTGTGGTTTTTTTTAGTGTAGAATTATTCCCCACCCCACCCAGATATAAGATTTATTTTCAAATTTTGATCAATGAATAATAGAAAACAATATTGCTTTATTTAAAAAAAAAAAATTTTACGGTATAAAAAGAAAACAATTCTGATGCCGAGAGTAAAACAAAAACACTTTCATCATTTTTTAATAATAGATAGTTTCTAAGAATCTAAAATAATAAAATAGATTTCAGATTTTCATTAGTCAATTAATCTTTACCTATAGAATGTATTTTTATCGAAAAAAATAGACGATTTAACGAACCCCTTTTTAACGAATTTTCTCTTGTCCCGATTAAAATAAAGGCAAAAACCCCTACTTAACGAATAATGAACCCCAAATTAATGAATTATTTAAACAGCTGAAATTTTTTTTATTAGTTTATATAAAAAAAAATTAATTTCTTTTCAAATGGCGTGCCTTTTTTTTCCGGAACAGATTAAGACTTTTCTTTGAAGCAGCAAATTTCCACAGGAAAGAATGCAGACCATTATTTGACTTTACAGGTGCAGATGAATCATGAGTGTAACTTATCGTGTGAATTTTGAATAGGGCATGAAATTATTTTCGAGTATTTATTAAATTGTTGTAAGTAGTATGTGTTTAAAATCAAAGAGAATTCAAAAAATTTTTAAATCAAAAATGAAATCTGTGATTTAAAGTAGAAATTTTTAAAATTTCAAAATTTTACATGTTTATTAAATGTTGAATTAAAATTATGAGCATTTTTTGAAAACGAATACAAATAAAAGTTTTTGGTGTTTGACTTTTTAAATCACTGGTTTTAAAAGAGCAAAGTATGAACTCTTTTTTTTTTTTTTTTTAATCCAGACAGTTTATTCAACATAATTATAAGAAATCCATACATAACGATTGAAAAATTTCGATTAATGATTTACAGAAAATAATATTTTTTTACTTAAAAAGATGTTAATTTAAAAGCAACAAAGAAAACGTTCTGATGTAATATGTTACAAAAAACTAAGCATATTCATTATTTTAACAATAATTATTTTTTGAGCTTAAAATAATAAAAGGGGTTTTTGTGTGCGGTATTTTTATTTACCTATCAATCGTTACATACTGGTAGCTTAGAAGTTTTATAAAACTAATCTAATTTTATCCAGAAGAAAACAGATTTTTCAGTGTTATCATTATATAATTAACCTAGTAATGAATAATAGAAAAATATATTGCTTTAGTTTCTTAAAATATATATTATTTTAAATCCATTTTCTAAAAAAATACAAAAATTCTCATACTACTATAGATAGCAAATAACTTTAGCGATGTGAGAGAGCATCATAAAAAAGGGAAATTCCCCTATTCATCACTCAAAACTAAACCATCTTGGCAAATGTGATTGAACTTCGCTGATTCTCAGGCATGCGCAAAGACTTCAAAGCCTTTAGAATGTCTTTTTAAAGTTTTCATTATTTTTGAGAGCTATGTTGGATATAACATTATTCTACAAATGGAAAAAAAGTTTCGTGCGACTATCTTTATAAATGACGAAGTTATAAAATGTTTAATTAAAATTTTGAGTATATTTTAAAAAATCGTAAAAAAAAAAGTTTTCGGCATTTTAATTTTTAAATGACTGATTCTAAAAGAGAAACGTATGAACTTATATAGTGTAGAATATCGTTTTAATAACACAAAAATAAATTCATACGCAACGATTTAAACATAATTTTCTAAAAAAATAGAAGATATCATTATTTTGTAAAAAAAAATTATACCGTATCGTGGCGAAATAAATTATCTTTCCGATTCCGTAATTATTTTTTCTGATTTAAAAAAAACAAATTGGATCACTGTTTAAATGTCGAGAGTACCGAAAAATTTCACCCTCTGGTCCTTCATGACGCTAGGCGGGAAAAACAACACGCAGGGATAAGACAATTAGGCGTTTTAAGGTTTTTAATTAATATCTTTTTAACTTATTACAATATCGGAATATAAAGGGTCAAAACGGCTTCCTCGGATCATTCCCGATCTTTTGGTACCTTCGGCGAGTTTCTGTGTGGTTCGGTTTGTGAGAAGATAGACGAACATACATAAATGTTTGTTTACCTTCGAATTTTAATAGTGTAGAGATAAATTAATTTTTGTTAAATTTTTTCATAATAGAAAATTTGATTATATTATTTTTTTAGAATGGTCTAAATAACTAGTGTTTCACATTTCATTTGAATGCAATAATTAGTTTCAGAAATATTTGGAAATATAGTTTGAGGATAATACTTTAAATTTGCTTCACAGAAATTATTTATATTATCCTCGTTTTTAACATCTTGTGATAAATTAATCATTATTCATTAGTATACAGTTTCTTATGACTGTGATTTTTAATCGTAAATTTCACCTTAGAATATTTCCTGAACTTATTAGTAAGAATTGCTATAAATTTTTTGATCTTATGGCAAGCAATCGAAATTAATGTTGATACTAACAATTGGATTTTTTCTTAATGAAAAATGTTGAAAGTAATAGTATTCCATTCTCTTTTTATGATAATTAAACATGTAATGTTTTGCATACATTATAATTTTATAGTTATGCAATATATTGTTTACATTAAATACCTTTAGCTTTATTCTCTTCAATATCTTTAATAAGTAATGTAGCATGAATTTTGTTTCAGTTATCCCATTTACCGTAATTTCGCGCGTATAGTCCGCGGACTATCTGTGTTTAAAATGCGAATTTTTGAAGCTGCGGACTATCCACCAGTGCGGATAATACGCTGGTTGTTCACGGTTAAAATCGTTCAAATTTAAAAAACAAGTTTCAAGTCCCACGTACGTGCTTGCTGGGAGAACTGGATGTCGGAAGATTTACATACTTGTACAAAAGGAGGAAATATGAGACGCGCTTCATACACTGAAGTTGCCGAATGTGTCGATAAATCCTGGAAAAGTGTTAAAGTGTCCACCATCCTACGGGATTTATAAAAGCCGGGATTGTTAGTGAAAGCAAGGAAATCACTGACAGTGAAGATAGTGATGCTGAAAATGAACTTTCGGACACTCTTCCCGGAAATATATTAGAACTGTTTAATTCTGATACCGATGAATCGGACTTTGAAGGTTTTCGTTAATGTAGTAGAATGTGTGATTAATTAATATATGATTAATTAGTAAGCACTGTTTTTTATTTGTATTTAGCGTTTTATTTCTGAAGGTATATTAGTAAGGAAGTACTTTTTTCCATTTATACTTAGTTCTTTGTTTCTAAAATACATTAATATTGCCGTATTAAAATAACGTAATTACGGACGTATAGTCCGCGGACTATCTGACGATTTTTGAAATTTTTTTTATATAAAATCGTGTCTGCGGACTATACGTGCGAAATTACGGTACATATGGATGTGCACTTAGATTTTAATGTGAAGAAAAAATGGCATAGAGATAAATTGAATACATAATTTCCAGACATAGATTCATCGTACTAATTAACTTGCATGTATTTCTAACAATAACTATGCAGTATATAACTAAATTCCAAAATAGTCTTACTATTAAATTGGTAGGTTTATTTTACTGTCATTAAATTCCAGCTTTTGATTATCATTTATTTTAAAAAGATAAGTAGAAAACCTAGAATTCCATTTATACAAACATTAATTTTAGAACTTTTTCCCCCCAGTGTTGAGCCATCACCTGCTTGCAGTCCTTTCAGACATTACTATGTAATGATTGAAGCAATTTCAGATGCAGTATTTACCCGTTCTTCTTCCTTTGCATCATTTATCAATTTCTTATTCAGTGGTCTTTTTCTCATTCCTGCAATAATACTGCTATGGTAAGATTTTATATGGAAAACCTCTTTTTCTCCTATTATATTTCAACATTTTTGTCAATATCATTGTTAAAATACCAATTATTCCCAGATAAGTACATTATGGCAGATTCAAGTTCGTTTTATTTGAAAAACATATCTCAAAATTCCACTGTAATTGTAGCAATACATTTAACATTTACTTGTTTTTCTTTTATAGAGATGTTCCGAGCATTTAAAGTAAGTCTTAATCACATAATTAATGAAATAAAACAATTCCTTTTATAAAGTTTGTTCAAGAAATCTTATTATAATTCTGTACAATGGGAAATTACTGCCTCAGAGCTCATTTGATGTAGCAACTTCATACCTGATATGTCTCCAAAACAAGGATTTCTAATGGGATACTTAAGGGGATGATTTGACAAACATCTTTGTGTGTGTGTTTGCAATCCTAGATTTGTTTAATGTTACATCCCTAACATATAAATTTCTTTTTTAGCATAGCAATATACTATTACTGGACGATTGTAGTGGCTCATAGAAAAATGGTTAAAGTATTGAAAGCTCAAATTGCATTAGAAGGACGGGACAAGCAATTTCTATTGAATCGCCTAACAGAAGTTGCAAGGGGTCAATTTTATAAATGAATGTATTTTACTAAAATGTATAATAAAAATTGAAGAGAAATTCAAATACTCTATTCTTAAATCTGTCTGGACTAAAACATTGTTAGCATATTTCTGTAACTCCTAGTCATAATATTTTTTTAAAAAGTTATATAACACACTACACATATACATAATCAGACCTCCTTTTTACTAAACCAAAAACATAACAAAAATTAAAAATAAATCTCTAACAACTTTGTTACATAGAAGTCCAACTGTATTTTTTTAACAATTATAAACCCCGTGCACTACGCAATGTACAACACGGGGGGATACAACACAGACAGAAGAGAAAGGATTACAACACAAACATCCATGCCTTCTCCGGGATTCGAACCCAGTCCCTACAGCACCGTAGTCAGCTTCACTGACCACTATACCAGATGGGCGGCATCCAACTGTATTTGGAATCTTTTTTTAAAAATAAATTCAGTATTGAGTTTTAAAGATGCTTTTGGTCATATACAAGAAGAGTTTTAATGAATATTGGAATAATTCATTCTGGAATAAAAAAATTAGAAATTTTATCACAGTACTATTTGAATGTATTAATTAAGCAAAACACAATTTATCCAATGGCATTTTAATTACTATTAAATGCAATGAAGGAATCACTGCTACAGAACTAATGCACATTGACTTGCATCTTTTGACATCAACTATTGCAAATTACTTATAAAAATCATAATGAGCATAATATGAACTTAAAGAGTTGTTAACTGATCAGTTGCCATAAAATTAAATTCACTTTTAAAACACTTGAAATAAATGCACAAGCAACAAGTTAAAAAAACATGCAATATTAAAATAACATTAAAGAAATTCTATTTTAAGTAAGATTCTCTATTTACAGAAACACCATGATTTTTGCTATGCTTATTAAATAAAACATAACAATAAAGTTAAGAAATATCAGCAATTTCGTAAATCACACCCTTCATCAATACTAAATAATTTATACATATTTTTTCAAAAAACGCATATACAACATAATGAGAAATCTTTTGTTTCGTAAATACATGTACGAACTGCTCGTTTATACAAAAGTTTATGGAGTATTTTTTTTAAATATGATTTTTGTCAAAACCAATTTGATTTATCCACCCATAATTTACAGATTACAAAACAAATTATTTATTATAATACATACTTTAATTGATAATAAACAAGATATTATTCATCCAATTATAAAAACAAGATGAGAATCTATTTTTATATATTTTTTGAAAAGGAATGAGTCAAACAGTAAAAAAAAAAACATTCACAAGTAAAATGTTCTCCACATAATACGTTGATGCAGTGCACAAATGAGATTATCAATTCATAATTACACTGATGAGTACTAAAACATTTTTTATATATACGCACAATGAAAATTCAATTAATTATTTTACAATTGTGATATCATGACAATGATGTTTTTAAAGACATTTGTAACACATTTTAAAATATTCATTTTAAAATATTTACAAAATTTTCATAAATCTCCAGGACAAAAACATTAAAATGTGAAATGTTACAAAGTGATATAAAGTCTTTTTCTTCTGTACACAACACATTCCAAATGTCTTGTTTTGTGAGGAATGCAATCGTAAAATTGTTTGTCATTGATAAATCCCCTGATTGATTTTTTAAAATGCGGTACACAATCGATTTACTTGGGTCATGATTTATCTTTTTTCTTTAGAGGCCTTCGGCTGATGTACTTATTTACCATTTCAGTAACGTTTGTTTTGTGATCTAGAACTTTAATAGCTTGCGATTTTGATTCAGCAACTTGTTCTTGAACAATTTTGCTTCTCTGCAAATTTCCCTAAAAACAATCATAAACATTAAGAAATAAATTTAATTTTATATATACAATGAATGTATTTTTACTGTGATTACATTGATTAATCAGATTAAAACTGCTTAAGAACAGAAATACACATACCTGTTTAAGGGGACACAGCACAATTCAATTGACAAAAATCGGTCAAAAAATCAAATCTAATTTTTTTAGCCTAAATTATTCTTCATAACCTCAAAAAATTTGAAAGCTCTTAACTTAAAAAATGCAAAATTATGATAGCTTTTACGTTCCTTTTTATTCACATCCCTATGGCAAATCAAAACTTATCTCAGAAGGATAAAATAACTAGTTTGTCTTCATTTAAAAAGCTAAGGCTTTATTTCTATTGTGCCTAATGCTTTGAATTTTTTTTTTTAACCTATTGCTAATAGTACGTATAATAAAATTTGGTATGCATTTTTCAATCAAAGCAATACTGATTTTTTTTATAAATAATTGAACTCAGAATTTATACATTTCTTAAGGAATTTTCAATAAGCATTCATAAAAAGAAATATTGTACAAATACCAATCATGTTGTCACAAAACCCATAACAACTTTTGTTGTACATGTAAATCAGATTTCATGCATGTATGTGGAAATTTTTGTAGGAGGAGTAGCATTTTAAAAATTTAAAGTTTTTTTCCTTAAAAATTTAAATGGCTAGCTTTTTATGAAATTTTGAGCACGTACAATGTCCCCTTAAAACAAAAAAAAATTGTGTGGATAATTAAGGATCCTTTCTCTTCCTCAAAAATATTCTAAATACTAATATTAGTTCAAATAAAATGTTACAGAGATTAAAAGCATATTATGTAATGTTAGATGCAATACTGGTTTAATTCCTACAACTGCAAAGTATTATAATTTTAAATTTGCATTTAGCTTTTTCCAACATAATCAAGTACTGTAATCCTCACATTATCACGCAACATGCTTAAAATATCTTTCTACATTTCATTGATTTGTTGTAAGGCTGAACTCATTCTATTACAATATTTTTGGATGTGAAACTCCTATTTGATACATTAGATACAAAACTTCTAAAAGAATGATGTTTCAAAAATGATAAATAAGATCTTTTGTTCTACATAAGATTTCAGTCGCATATTAAAAAAAATCAGAATTTTTTTTTTTAAATATAAGACAAAGATTTGAATACTGCTTAACATCCAATTATTTACAGTTTTTTGAAAACTGAATAAAATTTTACTTACCTTGATTAAATCTGTAAGTTTGTTTATAATTCTATCTTCATCAGAATTTGAACTATTCCTGTTTCTATGACCTTTAGGATCCTTCTCTATGACCTCTAGTAAGTGAGACAACCGGGAGTAGACAGTTTCTTCCAATTCAATCTGTATGTAATATTTAATACACAGTTAAACAAAATATAGATTTAAAACTTTAAAGAGTGAGAAAATCAATATTAACATGGAAAGACTCTTTTTTTACTTCCAAATTATATGTGCAAGATTTCTTATTTCATTTCATACATCATGATAGATGGCTCACATTATCTTCTATCTTTGTCTAACTTTAACTGAATTCTCCTCCATTAAAAGGATAGAATTAAGCGCACTTTGGAGAATACCGCCTGCTCACCCATAGTATTTTGGGAAATGACCATGTTGGTGTCACCAGCTCAATATTCCTAGGAATCAGCAGACTGTTTTTTCATGTGTTTTAGTGGCCGCATCAAATCTCTTACTTTTCAACAGGGCCGGAAAGTCCTTCCAGAGTGTCATTGGTGCAAGACCTCCAGTCATATTCTTAAATACTTGAGTTTTACTATTGACAAGGTTTTAGGGAATCCTATTTTATTTTTGGTGATTTTTTTGTTTTATGGAGATGGTGTAGCTTAGCTACACGATTTGGGATAAGAAACAACATTATTTTCAAAACATATTGAATAGTGTTTTTACACTATTTAAAAATATTTCTTAAATCACTTATTATATTTGGAAAAGTTAATATGCATACATTTGACATCCATTTAGTTTAACAAATAAATTTAGCTAATGATCCACTGAAGTAATATGAGCAATAATTTATCTTTGGAAGTGAGTGAATATTAATCTCACACTATTTAGCTACATGAGGACTTTTGGCGACAGACCTCGTAATTTTCAACAATGGTCAAGTGATGAGGATGACACCTGAGCTGGCACCCCCTCTCCTCACTTGCACACCATACCAATGGGAGAACGTTTGAGCCTTGACATAATTAATGTGCATTAGCCTCTTCTGCACGGTGGATCTTCAACTGTACTAGGCTCGAACTCATGACATACCAGCCACGAGTTTGTTACCTTGACCACTAGGCTACCATGGCCACTTATTTTTGGGGGACTGGCATGTCAGCCTTTGAAATCTATTGTGGAATTACTGCAATACACAAGGGGAAAAAATGAGGCCATAAATCTTAAAATGGAAGAATTAGTGTTATGAATGGTACACTCTTCGACTTTCCAAAGTCATGTTAATGATCTACATTTGGCAATAAAACAAAACAAACAGTGGACTCCTCTACAATTAGTCAAACTATTCGATCTTTCATATGGCACAGCAGGGACATTGTTCATCTTCTAGGCTACTGTAAGGTTACCAACAACTGAAAGACATGAATTGAATAAGCAACTGTACTTGGATCTTTCATTGTTACATAGAACATGGTGAAACATTTATCCCGAATTGTTACTAGTGATGAAAATTGGGTATTCATTATTGTCTCAAAAGTACAATTGATGACTTAGAAATAACCTTGTTCACCTGTTGCCAAAAAATTCAAAATATCAACAGGCACTGGAAAGGTGATGACCATGTTTTGGGACATGTATGGAATGCTTTTGGTGGAAAACACTTTTCATGGTAGAAAAATAACGCTACTTCTTATTAGCTCACCCTGAAAAAGATTAAGGTGGCTATTTGTCCTTAAGTACCTGGTTTACTGTCACAGGTAGCTTTTCGGATTCGGCCTTTTTCAGAAATTCCTTTATTTCCAAACCTTAAAAACTATGCTAGAGGTTAGATGATGAGACCAAGCAAGCTGTTAAAAAATGGCTTCATCATCAGAACATGGCTTTTTACTACCAAGGTTTTGATCCCACAATTTATCAATATGATAAAAGGCTCAACAAATAAGGTAAATTTGCACTTTTATATACATAAACCTACAATAAAAATTTAAAATTCATAAAATATCAGAAAAAGGGAAATCATGCTTTCTGATGCACCTAAATATAAATGAGCTATTTTATATATTAAGGTACAAAACTATTTCTGTAAAAATATATTACAATTTCTAATTATTTGCACATTTTCATTGATTTTTAAAGTTCAAAATACTTTTATAAAATGTAACTACATATTGAAAAAAATTCCATAAGTTTTTTTTGTATGAAATTAAAATAACCTTAATGATCTGTTGGTAAATTAAAAAGTTAAATTATAAAAAATGCAGAAAAAAAATTACACACAAACAGTGTACATTATATGCAAAGACAAATAATTTAAATCCAGTATTTAACGAAAACAACATACATTTTTGTAAGGATATATTTTTTAAAATAAAAATGATACTCACAATTTCTTCCATTTGAGCAGACAAATGGTAGATTTTCCAGCCATTTGCTTGTTGCAGAATTCCTTTTTGATTGGCTAATTCATTCACGGTAAGTTTCTTTTCTTCTAAAATTAATACATATCTATGTCAATAACGCTAAAAAAAATTATCCAGTCATAAATATTGCTTTGAGAACCAATTTTACTACAGCAAAAGTTAGATTTACCTTTTGGTTTGACATCTGAATATCGAGCAAAATGGTTTAATCTGGCTTTCCATGTCTGACGATATGAACTCAGCAAAGACATGCTTGGTCTCTTATAAAATGTTACATACCTTTTCTCTTCATCTGAAAGAGACAATAAAAAAGCTTTATAAAATAATTCATTCCATAAATCATGCTTAAAAAATTTCCAATGCAGATCCATTCCATACATATGAATAGTTTTACCAATAGAATAATCAATTTACTGATGCATAAAAATTTTAACTTCTTAATTTTTTGAAATGTTTTTTTTACATAAATGAACAAAAGATAGATAGCAGATAGTTTGAAAAGGTATACACAAATGCATATAAAAGGAAACAACTCGCTTTAAAATCAACAATATCCCAATTTATGCTCTACTTTACTTGCGCGTGTGCTTTTTTTTAAAATAAAATAAAAACAGCACAAAAAAAGGGGAATCTTACAAACAAAAAAAAATTTTGTAATAAGGGATCAATCTACTTCTATACTCTTACCATGTTCATCCTTTATTCTGACCTTAGAATCAAAATTATTTTCGTCACCTTCAGATGAATGTGTCTCCATCAACTCATTAGCAGCACTACAAAATAGCAAATGATCAAAGATTACTCAATAGAAAGAATAATTCAAGTGTATAAAAGACTTTTTTAATTTAAAAATAAATATAAATTGGAGAATATCATACAGCAGCTGTTTCCTTGGTTTTTTTCGAGGAGATGCTTCTACTATTCGCATGTCTTTTACAGCACCTTCAAGATTATGACAAGCATCTGAAATAAGATATCAATGTTAATTTAATGAGTGAAAATTATATTCTACAAAATAATATTTTGCACAATAAAAGTATTTTAAGTCATAACTCAATTCCCAACATATATTGGGGAAGAGAGAGGGGGGGGGGCTAAAATACATTCATGATGCTTTTCTTCTGCTTTAACAAAGTTTCCACCAGGTTTTTACTGAATTATTTTAAGCTCTGTGGGCTGAAACCTCTTAATAGCATAAGCAATTTAGCTTATCAAACAAAAATAATAATCAAGATTAATGAAAATTAAATATTAGAGAAGAATGAATTTTCTTCAATTCAATATTGTCAACAATTCCTCTTTCTAATGCAAATGTGATGAACAAGGGGAGAAAGGCAGTGAATAAATCTACGTATTCTTAACAGCATTAAAAAAAAGAGTGAAAATCATTTTAAAAAGGGATGCAGGAACATTTAAAACATCAATTTTATACATTTACATATATATTTATATCCATCTATTATCATCTTTTTAAATAAAAATATAAAGTAATTATTAAATAATACTTTATACAAGTAACAACACATTTTAACATTCTCAAAAAAAAACAGCTTGCCCATTGTGAAAATAATAAATATAATAGTACCAGATAATTATTCATTATTCATAAACAACTTTTTCACTAGTAAAATATCAATTTCTGTTTTTCTTGTTTAAATATAATGGAAAGATAACATTTTGTGCATATTTTAATTAAATGAACTGAATCACAGGTCTTAACTAAACCTATGCCCTTTCTTTGAAATTTTAAAGATAATATATTTCATCATATCACAACTTATTTATTTTTTGTATAGAAATAAATGTTCATTATATAATTAATAATTTAGTAGTTGATAATTTTATAATATAATTTTATTTATTTCAATTATTGATAATTCAGAAAGGACATTTATAAAATTTTTAATTGCAGTTTCTCCTTAAATGCACATAAAACTGCATTCTTAAAATACATTTCAAATATCATGAAGATATGAATGAAATTATCCTTTTTGTAAAAAGTCTTTGCTGACTCTTTTTTTTAATTAAAAATAATAAAATATGCCAGTAGTCATTTTATATTTCAAACAGCTTTTAATACCTTTTGTTACATTGCAACCAAACACGCATGTCACTGTTACACACACATATCTGAAAAATGTACAAGCAAATTATACTTGATGATGGCAGAACCAAGTTCCTACCTTGAGCAGTCTGGTTTCTGTGAAAAGTGACCTTTTAAGTCAGAAGCCATCCAAGAGGAGCTCACAGAAAGCCAGGCTGTACAAAATGATGAGGCTGCGCTGCCTGGAATGACACTCTCTATTTAATAGTGTCGTGCAGCCATCACATGCATTGATTTGTCAATAGAAACTGGCTTTTGTAACCGATTTTTAATTAAGTTTCTTGTAAAACTCATTTGAGGCTAACAGGGACTGAAAACATTTACTTTTGTGTAATCCAAATTAGAATTCTTAGCATATTATTGGCATGTACCATATTGCTTCTTATTACTGAAAACTTATGATAGTATCTCATACATAAAACATGGCATCAGGGGGTGGAATAACGTTCTATAATATATATCAAAAATGAAAAAGATCTCAAAATATAAATTTTTTTTGCAAAAATAACTTGATAAAATTGATAAATAACAGATTTAAAAATTTATTTAGTTCAAATATCATACTTCCAACTTATGAAAAATGGATATCAGATAATCAAATCAAGGGGAACCTTGTTTAATGTATTAAAATGAATTAAATTACCATGGCGTTTTCACCAAAATAAACTGCATTGCAAATTTTTTGAAAATAAGCGATTTTAGTTCTTTGATATTAAAATTTTCATTATATATGCAGATGAATAATATATAAAAGTTATAATCCTATATTTTATATATAGCCCTCAAAATGCTCTATTTCACTAACTGATATGTATATTTTTAGTTCTGTTTTCAGTCCCTGAATATTTAATTTATAAATAAATCATTCTTTTTCATAACAATATATATTTCTTTTTTAAAACCCAAAACAATTTTAAAGAATGGCATTTGGTATAACAAAAATCAAAACTACAATTACATAACATATATTCTTTGGTACTCAACAAAGATTAAAGAAAATTTAAAATTTGTAACAACTACAATTAAGACTATCAAATTCTAAACACAAAATTAAACATAAAATAAGTCTTAGAAAATTTATTTTTGAGCATGATATAAAAAGGAAAGTTTATTACTTTTTACAATTTTCCTTATGAAGAGGGAGGGGTGAGAAATTTTAGAATTTAAAAATAATAGAAAAATAAAAAAAATCACATAAGATAATTTTTTTTATTTATAAAATTTTACATTTTTTAAAATTTAAAAAATTATACATTTTTTATAAACCAAGTAATTTTATATGCAAATTAATTGCTTTTTTTTCCATGCCAATCTTAAGATTTACTTACAAATTATTTCAAACATATTATATTTAAAATATTTCAATATCACTTTATTTCACTAAATCTTTTTTAGTATAAAATCAATTTATAATGTCAAATACCAAGCTCTTTTCCACAACTGCCACAACACAATTAAATGTATTTCAAATATGAATACACCAGGAATCAGTTAACTACTCAATTAAAAACATCTTTTGAAATACAAATTATCAATAATCACATTAACAACAAGGACAATACTGCAAATGCAAGTGTCTGGCTTTTAACTAATGTATGGATATTTTTAAAAAACAACAATTTTACTTCTAAATTTCAAAATTAATTCAAATTGGCTGAAATTATTTTAAAATTTATAACAGTATGTTTAATTAGTGTTATTTTAATGGCATTCTATATGGTTACTTTATTAAGGAAGAATTTATGACCCACAAGAATAACTATACTTTAAACAAATAATTTAAATTAAAAAGAGGGCTAATAACTTTGTGAGCTTAATTTTTCTATAAATCTAGTTCTCCAATCAAGTCAGTCAAAAGTGAGCATAGATTAGATAAAATATTCCTGTCTCAAAGATTTTAAAAAATTTAATTACAGAATTTTTTTTTTAATACTGCCCACATTTATTTCCTACATATATCTTGCAACAATTAGAAAATATATACACACAATTTTTTAATACATACAAAATTAGTCAGAAAATCCAGTAATGAATTTAATTTATTTGCATTAGTCTTAGTTTTAAAAAAATTATCCTTGGTAATAAGAAAAACAAAAAGGTGTGAAAGAATTTTTCATCTGCAAGAAAGAACAATGTTATAGAAAACTAAACCAAACATAAATGGAAACAAACTTTCAGAAATCCCAGGTTCTTTTTTAATAGTACAGGAATTAATTGATGTAACATTGTGGCTATCAGATGGTGCTCCAATCATAGTTATAATATTTTCTTTTGGTTTTTCACTAAAAGGGGGGGAAAACAAATATTTTTAACTTACCATGAAGTAATTTTAATACAAATAAAATATAACATTTTTGCAGAATAAGTTAAATTTCTAATATGTAACTATCAATTCTAATTATAAAATAATCATTAGTTCTATTACTTACTGAAAAATATTTTAAAAACTGAGCTACATACAAAACAATAAATTTATAGTTTTAAAAATAAATACCAGTAAAAAAATTTACTATGGTACTATAAAAGTTAATAGAGAATGAGTTTGTTCATAAAATTTTTCAATTCAAAATAAAGATTTTTTTTTAATGAATAAAGTCTTTTTCTCTATTTTTAATACAATTAAAAAATAACAATAACACCCAATGCAATTCTTATTAACATCAGAATAAATAAAGTTCTACTAAAGGTACCCACAAAATTGATATTTTTGAAAGTTTTTACAAATACCAAATAGGCAGGAGGGGAGGGTCCTTATTGCAATATTTGACAATTTCTACAGAAAAATGTTTTATGAAAAACTACATGTAACTGAAAACAAAATAATAATACAAGACCTCAAATCTGAATAAGGCTGCGCATATGAGAGCAATTTATTTACTCCAAATTTCAAACAATAAAGTTTATGGAGAGAACCGCATCAAATTTTTGAATGTAGTGTTATAAATTTTCCTTTTTTTTTTAATTCTAAAAATTTAACAACGGTCGGTAAAGCATCACTTGAGCAAGTCATTGTAGTGCACAAGTTGTTCTGAATATCTCAAAGCACTTTATATAGAGCAGCTACAGTAATAGATATCAAAGAATATTTCTGTGTTTAAAAAAGACTACTGTAAGTAGAACCCACCAGCAAAAGTATTATTCATAAAAAGAATATATATATATATACATCGACTATAACACAAAAAAAAATTTACTGCTGTTTGGATAGCTATGGACTTTGTAAAATCTATGTAGCTAAAAAAACTGTTTCTGATGATTTTTTTTTTTTTGAGACTCCAGGTAAAGATTTCTTGTGTCGACAAAAGTATAATACAAGGCTTACAAATGTAAGTCAATACTCAATCAATAGTGGTAGGTTTCAAGTAGAAGGACACAGGCACAAATGTAAATCAAAAGGGAAAAAAAGGAAGAATGGATGCAAATAAAATAAATATATAACAAAATACAAAATTGCTTGCATACAAATGGAGAGGTTCAGTAATTAAAATTGTACAGTGGGGCAGATTAGGGAACATGATCATAATATATTCAAAATACAAATGCATAAACCATATATACACTATACATATACAGACATACATATACATACACACACATATACATACACACACAAATGTACACGAATACAAACAAATATATAAAAACATATGCACATACAGTAAATGTTAGCAAACATACAAAATTTACAATTTAAATAATATGAGAAAAAATGCTATTAATGTATGCACAAAATGATGTAAAAGATGATTTGCTCTGAACAAAGGCAGAGAAAGGAGGAAGCCATGCTATATTGTTCTTTTGTAGACAATTCATGGGTGTGCATCGTTTGGAAGTGAATTTAGTACATACAAGTATCAGATGCTTGGCACCTGGACTGTGCCACTGGAGCAAGATCACTGGTCGGTAGGCGACAAATTGAAGCCTTTTAAATAGGCTTTAAAGTTTCCATGCCCAGTTAGAAACTGTATAAGTTTAAAATTAGGTTGAGAGTGGTTAGCCTTTAAATGTCTTTGAATAGAAAGAATTAATTCCTTGGTGAAGTGCACATTATTCTATATTTGATATAAGTTATACCCTTAAGCATATAATTTGTTCCTTAAATAATTCTAATAACAGTTAGGAATGCTCATAGGAATCAAATTGCTTAATTTTGTTGCTTCTTTTGCAAGCCAGTGATGAGTGATTAAATCAAATTAGTTTTTGGTGATTAAATCAAATTAGTTTATAAATGATGAGCTCATTAGTTGTATTCAACTGTACATAAACAAGTGTTGTAGATTATACTGGTGTAATGGCACATTCTTGATTCTTTACAATAATGATCCAGAGAAATATTTTTTGGTGAATTCTGAATTATCATGAGTAGTTCTTAACACCACTAATGTGATAAAAGAGGAAAAAGAGGAAGACACTGTTCATTAGAGAGGAAAGCATCACTCTATGTCCTAAATATAAGAAAACTAGTTTCATTTGAAATATTATTTTTTTTTAAATAAATTTATTTGCAAAACTCCTCATGCTTCACATTGCATAACATGAGGCTTACAGACGTAAGTGGTAACAACATTACAAAACAATAATAATGACAAAAAAAACATAATTAAGAAAAAAAGCATAATAAGGGGGGGGGACGACGTAAAGAGCCAAAACTAAAATAAAGGAAGGGAGGAAATACACAAATATAAAGAAAGGAAAGTATCTGTAAAATTTTAAAAATCTATACTGTAAACAAATTTTCTCGACATTAAGGCTTTCAGAACAATTGACTAACAAAGACAAAATGGGTGGCCAGGAAATACCTAAGCATTTTAACTCCTTTTTAAAATTTTCTCTTGTACAACAATATAGATTACAATACAAGACATGTTCCGCGGTTTTAGCGTCCAGACCACAAGAGCAAATATCATTACCAATTAAGTTAAACCTAAATAAATAGCTCTTAAAATTACCATGTCCTGTTAGAATCTGGGATAACTTAAAATCAGTAACAAATTTCTTACATTTTAGCCGTTGTTATATGGTCGGGAAAAACTTTTTAGTCCATAAAGCTTTAGGTGAGGCCAAGAATTTGGAGTTCCAGTCGGAAACAGTTCTTTCCCAAGCTAAATGCTTCCAGTGGGACGATGGCACAGTAATCGAAAGGCTCAAATCTTGGTAAGTTTCCTCTTTAGCCAACTGGTCTGCTCTATCATTGCCGAGATTTCCACTATGGCCCCGAACATAAGAAAAGTGAATATCACAGTCTTCAAGGTTGTACAGAATAGATTGAACCTCCACAACAAGTTTTTATGTAGAATTTATATTGCGCAAAGAATGAAGCGAAGAGAGCGAGTCGGTGCAAATAATGATTTTAGATGTGTCAGATTTCTGTAGTGTACTGGATATAACTTCCCATTGATGAGTGATTATGCATGTTAACACAAAACAGCATAAATGCTCTAATAATTTGAAAAGAAAGACGTTGAGCCCAAAATATAAACTACAAATTTCCTGGAGTTAACTCTTTAACAGTTCATTTGAAATACAGTCAGCAAATGAATTCCAGGAAATTCCTCTCTTTAGACTACGCAAAGAGATGAATGACTCTTTTCTCAAGCATTAGAGATCAGCATGCATAACACATGCCAATACATCAGTAACTGAAAAGACACATTTGTGAGTAGGTTTTATTGGCACAGACATACTTGAACAGGATGATTAAGCTTCATTAACGAAGTATGGTCTCTAAAATTGAGCATGCAACCCTCAGTAAATATGCAAAGTGATACTAGGAGGTATATAAAAATATTATCACTTGCAAGTGTTTGATCCTGTACCATGTGAATGTGAGGTTCCCTTATTGGTTGCTACGGTTGATTTCACTACCCCTTGTGAGCTTATCTTAAACCTGCAATAGCTTTCATGCATGTACGTACAAAGACAATGGAAGCTAAGCCTTTGGAGTGCCAAATACTTCTGAATGTTCAAGAAGAAACTACTCTACATTGCTCACATTAAATTCTAATTTAAAATGTAAAGTTGCAATTTAATTTAAATGTTTATATAGTATCTAAAATAAATATTTTGCGACTCTTGACAACACACACAATATGGAATATTGTGAGAGTGTTTATGGATTAGAGCAACTTTTGATTTTTAAAGGTTCACAATCAAAAAAGATTGGAGAGTGTTGATTTTGACAAAAAAAGGAGGAGGGGAAGAAAAACTAAGTATATTACTTTCTATACTAAAACTTACACTATTTTGCATAATAAAAAACTCACTACATCTCCATCTATACTAAATATGTATCAAGTTAAATTTTTTCAATCAATATTAATTTAAAAAATTTCTGAACTATATATAAATTGCTAATCCTTAGCAATTATAAGGAATGTTGAAAAGAAGACAAAACTGGATCAATTAAGAAGTCACACACACATGCATTATATTTATAAACGAATGTTTCAAAAAAACAGTGAATTATATACATCATAATTACTGATTCATTCAGTTAGCTTTCAAAAAGTAATTCTGTTTTAGGGTGAGCTAAACATTTCTAATCTTGACATCTATAAATATCTACAAGTTTGAAACTTATTGTAATAATTTTAATATAGTTACATAAAAAAATGTTTATTACCTGTTTGGTTTTGGTGATAAAACTGATGTAAAATTTGGATTGCTGTTGATATCAGAACGTGGACTAATTGGTTCATTTATACACATGTTATTTGATAAATTCTTTTTAACAACAGTATTTAAACTGAAAATATAAACTTGAGATTAGTATATACTTTGCCTGCAATTTTAATAATTGCAAATTTATGAATTATTTTATGATTACATATAACTGAATCAAAATGTATGTAAAATGCATCATTAAATTTAAGTCACTAAAATTTTAATCCATATTTTTTTTAAAAAAACGTATATATAGATACTACTTAAGGCAGATAAAACAAATAAATTTATAATGAATTTAAAATATTCTAACACAAATAAATAACATTTAAAAATACAGTATTTCTTTTTATTTATTGGATTTTTGCTTCTGTAATAGACAGAAAAAACTATTTAAATAAAATAATGTAATTTATTATCAGAAATATTGAAATTGAGTATACAAGAAAAAATTTTTAATCTTACTAATCATTTCGATCACATAACAAATTCATAATTTTTTATTCGTCATTTTGCATGTAAATCAGGGGTGTAGCTACTGCCATATCGTATGGGGCCTCCAATCTTTAGGGGCCCCAAAATGTGTAAGCAAAAAATTGTTAAATGTTAAAGAGTTCTTAAAAGAGGGCCCCCCAAGATAGATACAAAGTCCACTAAGGTGCCAGTGATATACATTCAACTGTATCTACTATATTTTATAACTAACCTTTCACTGGTTCGCTTTCTCAAAATGCTAGGTCTGGGAGATGTGTGATTATTTACATTTCCTTGGGAATTATAAGTAGTAGTAACCACAGTTGCTTGTCCAATAGGTGTACCACCGTTCGAAGGTAACGGTGCATTAGAAATATCAGCATTTTTTCCTCCTGCAATCAAACAGAAATAACATTTAAGAAAGAAGTAATGCAAAAAACCAGCATCAAAAATGCATATTTATGTTTAATACCATAGGATGGGTGCAAGGCAACATGATGACGAGAGTCTACAGCAACCATTACAGAACTTATAGGCTGTACAGGATTAGTTGAAGCAGAAGAATGAGATGAAGTATTGCTTGATGAATGTTGTGAAACTATCAATAAAAAACATAATATATGTGATTAGATAACAATATCATATAATATTTTACACATTCAATTTAGAAAAACTATTGAATTAACATTCAACTAGCACGCAAAACTTTTAAGTATAAATCAGAAAATTTTAACATTAGTAAAATCATAGGATGTGCAAATACTTGAATTCTATGTGGTTAAACTTAGAATTTGGTTAAAAATGAATAATTTAAAGTTGCATTTCATAAAATAATTCTCCAACTAATGATTTTTCATAACTATACTAAAATTTTAAAAATATAAATTATACTTTATGTATGAAAAATTAACCCATATAACTAGTTATGGAATAATTAAAGTAAAGCATCAAAAAAGGATTTTACTTTATTGGTTTTTTTTTTTTTGTATTTTTAGCTTTTGAACTTTCAAATATTTTAACTTCTTATTATACATATATCTACAACTCCAGCCTATGACATGTACAGCTAAATATTTTAGGAGAGTGGTCTTTAAACTTTATCAACTCACAGAACCCTCAAAAACTTTAAAGATGTTTTCATCACACTCTTAGAATATATCTTAAAATCATATTTTAAGTAGACAATCATGCTATAGGTACTTTATGTAGAGACAATTAAAGAAAAGTAGTGCATTTTTATTAAAATTTTTGAACATGAAATTAATATAATTTTCTCATTAACATCATTAATTCATACTCCAGGTTTCACCTTCCCTTGCCTAATTGGGATATATGTACTATTTTCTTACACAAATTGTACAACTCTAAGCTCTGTTGAAGTTAACTGCAGTGTAATTTCATATTCTACATTCAATTTGTTTCTATATTTTGCTTCTGTAGTCACTTATGTAGAGAATGTTTTTTCATTTGAATGCACTGTACTAAGCGACATTAAAATGTCCATGGCTGTGTGAGAAACTTCTATGTACACAGTATGAATTTGCAACTGAAAATTTAGGAGCCATTCTTGTTTAAAATTTAGATTTTAACCTGATTAGATTTTAACTAGATTAAACCCGTTGAAAAGTTATTCCATCTCTCACAAGGAGAAATCTTCTGTTTATTGTAGTATTCAAACACATTTTTTACCTAATTATCCTTAGTGATCTTTTCTGGAAAATAATTTTTTATAGTTTTGCAATTGAAAAAGGTGCTCAATTACATGATGCTTAACATACTGTTGTCTAAATTCACTTTCCATTAGAAAACTATTTAGCTTTGCAAAATATAGCACATTTTTTATGATATACAATGATCATGAGTTAAGGTTTAAAACCAATGCATTGATTTTTTTTCTTTAATTTTTATTATATATACAGCCAGTCCTTGAAATTATATGTTTACGACATTTAGAATGGCAAGCATGTTTGCCAAATGGAACAAACATTACAAGCATATTCCATCAGAAAATTTTGGAACATAGTCATGATTTTGTTTGAAAATAATTAGACTTCACCTTCAAACTCAAAAGTTTAGTTCAAGATTTTTCTTTTCAATAATCATTTCATTTCTGGAAAATTGGATAATTCTTTACATAATAAAACAAATAATCTTGAATTTAATTCTCTTGATTTTATAAAATTTATCATTTTTACAACATCATTTGAAATATATATATATATATATATATATATAGTGATTCTTAACCTTTTTAAAAAGCTGCCATCTCCCTAAGGGGCAAAAAATGTATCCTTGGCCTGTCTAACTACAGCTCAATCAAACAAGAATTAATACAAAAATATTATAAGGAATACATCTCATACCAACTGCACATTGTTACCACTTAAAATAAAAAAATGCAATGCTTCAATAAAAATTTATTCATAATATAATAAAGGCAAGTAAATATCTCAATTGGTATTTCCACTTAAGCACATATCTATATTACACACAGAGGTTATAGAGAATCATAACATACAAATGTTAGAGCCTACTTAAAATTTACAAGACAAGAACAAAATTAATTAGTGATTTAATCTCATTAATCATTACTTTCTCCCAAAATGGGAGAAATATTTGAAAATTGAAATGGGAGGGGGGGGGGTTAAAATTCATTTTATTTTGATCTTAAAACTGTACTTGCCCCCCCCCCAATTAAAATTACAAAAGCACCAAAGAACAGTAAAGGGTTTTTCCAACTGGCAATTACTTTTTATCATTGTATCTTTCTTCATCTTCTGAAGTATCTAATACCAATTGTTTATACAAAAAATCTAATACTCAGAGAAAAAATCTCATATTTTTAATTATCAAATAAGTTTCTTTGCAATTTGTGACTTATGTTTTGCATACAACTGTTTCAGATGATAAGATTAATAATTAAAAAGTGTGAATATTAATTTAAAAGAAAAACTTACATGATACAGGTCTTAGTTGAGTTGAGGCAAAGCCACCTGATGATGGATTAGTAGTATATGGATGCATAGCTAAGTTAGGATACTGGTCATGATATAAATAAGTAGTTGGTGATGGTGCATAGGTTGCACTACTCCCAACTTGTGGTTTGGATAATGAAGTAAAACGAATGGAAGGGTTGCTAAAGGAAAAAAACATGAAAGATATTTTTAATAAAATTAAAAGAAAATTATTGCTAACTTTCTTGCATCAAATCCTAAGACTTCACAGCACTATCAAAAATAATCAAACACAAAAATGTTTTTAACTTCTTGTTTAAAAAAAACTTTGATTTTTTTTTTAAAATTAAAACAGTGGGTAATTTTTGTTAGAAATAGTATAAAAGTAGTAAAAAAATTATGGTCAATCTTTAAATATTTTTCTTACTTCAAATTAATATTGATTAACACAAAAAATGACAAAACATAAATAATGCAAATTACAAGCATTTTTGTTTAAATATACTGAAAATTATAAACTAAAATTTTGTTTACAATTTAGTGATTAATAGATTCAATACAAAAAGAAAGATATAGTATAGCCCAATATTTAACACAAGTTAAAAGAATCAAAAGAGAGAGAGAATCTTACTTCAACTATACAATTTTTGATATATTTAAAATAAAATTTCTGTCAATTGGGTAGTATTAGTAAAAAGATAAAAATTTATCAAGCATTGTCTGAAAATAGAAAATTATTAACAATTATTTAAACTAAAGATGAATGATGCAAAAAATATCTTTATATTACAAAAAAAAAAAATTAAAAGCACCTGTTAAAAGCTACAGGGAGAGATTCTTTGACATGATTTAAACATGTTTTGCACATAAATAATTGGCACAAAATAAGAAATTTCCCAATAGTTTTCTACTGACAGTTTTTCCAATATATAATCAAACTAATGATCAGATGCAAATATAAACCAAAACAGCAACTATTTAAATACCATTCTCAATCGACCTTGTACGTATGTATGTACTGAAGAACCATTACATTATGATAATCTGTTGATAAGAAAAGGACCCCTTTTCAACCACAAAATTGCCGTCATTCGATGAATATTGATGAAGTACCGATATGGTAATCTGAGGTATCTGACAACAAGCACTCAGTAAATGGCACAAATTCTCACATTTTTCAAGGTCATAGCGTGGCAGTGTGAATTTAGTCTTCCTGGCGGAACCACAAAATTCAATTCAAAATGTTCAATTGAATTCGTGTCAGGTGAAATTTGAAGCCTATCTCAGAATACAAGATCATTTTTTTTAGATGAGGGGTGGCCATAATATGATGATTTATCAGTACTGACTGAAATTGGATCTCAAAGGTGCCAGCACATGCACATTTATGCCCAGAATCAGTATGTGTGTGTGAATGCATACATATAGAGTATAGTAAGAATTTATAAAACAAGTTTAATGTGATGTTTATTGATGTCATTATACTCATGTCATATGATGGGAATCGGTACAATTATCAAACCAACACAGAAGCAGGAGAGTAAGTGAAGGCAAAGTTGAAATGTTCTTGGTCAAAAATATCATACAATGAGTCATTTATTCAGCACAAATTTCACCAAAGAAAACATTCTTCAAAAGCATTCCAAACAATTTGTTCTCCTCTTGCGAAGGAAAATTATGACAGAAGATGCAAAATCATGTCATGAAAATCGAAAATGCAAAAAACATAGGATGCATCTTGGTAAAACAAAATTAATACCAAAATGAGCCATTTGATGCAAAAAATTTTTATGTCTCTAGAGAAATAAGAAAGGGTGTACTCTATGACAAACAGTTGGAGCCCTACGAAAGTGTAACTGCTGAACACTACAAGCAATAATTGCTGTGAACAAAACAAAAGATCAGTTGAAAACTTTGATTTACTGACAAACATTTACATTAAGTTTTTCAATAATGTGACACCTCAGGTTGCAAAATTTGTCAAGGACATTTGACCAGGAACTTTTGGTACATCTGGTGTAAAGATCCAATCAGGGATGTCTTAAGGCAAGGGCCAACTGGGCCTAGGGTCTCGGTTCGTTCTCAACTCAACCTTAATGAGTTAATAATTCGAATAATTTCAAGAGTCATATGTTTTTTCCAGGTGTATTCTCCAAAAAAACTGGGAATATCAGACAATATGTCAACTGGCTACATGTGTGATGACCGTCCTCCATGTATAGGCATAGGCCTAACACACCATCATTAATCCTTCATTCAAAAAGTGGCATTCGGTTGAGCTGGCTTGTGTGATTGTAAGTTATGCACATTTATTTGTTTCAGGATATTGTTTGTATGAGTATTTTACAACATATGCTATGTACTACCTACTTTTAAGGGTCATATGTGGGGCCTATATTTGCATAGGGGCCCAGGGCCTCAAGTTTTAAGACGTCCCTGGACCCAATAAACCCTATTAGACTGTCATGTGTTTCAGTTGATGCACAATGCCTTATGTTCTGCATACTTCCAGACAATGGACAAAATATCAAAATGAGTTGATAACTTCATAATGGCTAGATAATTGTTCTACTCTAGTGGCATCCATCAGTTATGCAGTAGTCTTTTTGCCTGACCAATTTTAGAAAGTGTTAGATAACAATGGAGAATATTTTGATAAATAAAAAAAATGGTATTATACTTAACACTAAATAACACATTCATTTTTCTGGAGTACACTTTACAACGTATAACTACAATCAATAGTTTATATTTAAAAAAGTTACATAATGAGAAAGTTGTTTTTAGAAGTTTTCATTTTAATTTCATTAATCAAACCTTTAGCATTGTAACTTAGCCCTCTTAGTTTTTTTTCTTTTTACACTGACATCAATTTCATTCAGCTCCAATGGCAATTACTAAATTAAGGGTTCCCATTATTATTTAATGATTGTACATTGTACAATATCAGTTATTGTTTGTTTTAAATTTTTAAAACTTGCTTTTAACAAAAATATTTCTAATTTTAAAAATTTGTGTTTTTTTTAATTTAAATTATTCCTTTTGGGAGGGCGGGGGGTACAAAAAGCTTAAGCATGAAGTTGCTAAAAATAGAAGATATTGCATCAATGGAAATAGCCAATGGAAATTTAAAAACATTCATTTGTTAATTGTGTCCTATTCATATAAAGAATGTAATATATTTTAAGGCACACATTTATATATCCGACTGGTTGCGACAACTTTTTGAAAAAAATGGAAATCTGGGGATTTTTTTGTGATTTTTAGATTTATTTGGTATATTTTATGAAAAAAATTTTAAAATTGAAAAAAGAAAAAAATTTATTATTATTAAAATGGGAAAAAACTGGTGAAAATTTACAAAAAATTACATAAACGGGGTCCATTTTGTGCAAAAATTTTGTGAACAAATCCTCAATTTTTCAATTTTGATATGTTACTTTATTATTTATGTTTGAAATGACCTTCAGAATTAGAGATATTTTGATTTTTACAAAAAATAGAGTACTTTATTTTAGTTGTTATACAAAATTGCTTAAAAAAACTGTAGATATATTCAGATAAGGGACTGTAAATTTTTTAATAATGTAGTGATTGATAAATCTGAAGATCAAAATAATTCTACTATTATACAGAACATACACAAAAAATTTCAGCAAATTATTTTTGAAACTTTTTTCGCATTTTTTGTCTCTGTTTAAACATTTTCTGAAAAAACAGATTTTGTGTAAAACACACTTTAAAGTTTCAAATACTTTTTTCTAAATGTTAATACTTACATACAGGTTTAAACTTCCCCAGATTTATACGTAACACCTTCCTTTTTCTTAGATAATGCACAGTTCCTTTTTTAAGTCCTCCAAGTTTTTTTCTACTGTTTTTTGTAGTTGGCAATGAATGTCTCTCCGAGTCGACAATTCTTTCGTCATCAACCTTTGAAAATCCCTTCAGAATGAAACAACCCATTGGAATGTGTAAATGTTCCAACATGGAAAGAATCCCTTTAGATCCATCATTGAACTGTAATACAGCTAAGAATGCACCAAATTGTAATGTCAGAAGTTCAACAGAAGTTTCTTTTGGGATTATGCTCCACAAAACACCATTAAAACTTTCATTGGCATTTTGGATCTTTCCCTGCAAACATTTTTTGAGAAGTGATTGGTTGCATAGATCCATATAGGAGGTTTTCACCGTGTTCAATACAGTTGGTAAGCCAGGTGTTCTATATTTGTGCAGTTTTCCTTCTTGCTTGGCCTTTTGGTATTTGCACCATATATCGGATCCAGAAGGGCATTGTCCATGCATGGGTTTTTTGTCAGTTGAGCAGCAATGACTGCAGTCTGCATGTTAGAAAAATTGCTGACATTCCAAAATAATTTTGAAGTATGTCGATGAATTTGTCAGTCAATTTGCTTTTACCACCTAAACCTTTTGTAGATTTCTTCAGCTTTCGTAAACGAGAGCCAACTCTTTTCTGCACATGTCCTATGTACTCATATTTAATTATGCTATCAATAATACCATATATGTCTTTCACATTATTGAACGCCTTTGAATCCCCATCCTCGTAGTAAGATGTATTTCGAAGACCGCGGTTTGCTTCAGACCTTTCAAAAATCCTATAAGCACTGACAGTTTCCATATTAGATGCTGATCCTTTGTGATTTTTACAAAAATGTGACACTACACATTTTTTGGAGGGTCCCAGTGTGTGTGTGTTTTTTTTTTGTACACACTTGCCAATATTGACTGAGCACTTCAATGTCTAATATTTTTCCAGAGTCCACAGAAATTGCCGAAACACGTCCATTCAGTGAAGAGTAGCTACGTTTTTGCCATGTACCATCGACACTAACGCCACACTCATTTGAACATTCTCCAATGGATTTTGCTGACTTCAACATAGAACTGTCTGCAGCTTGTGACGTAGCATGCAGCAACTTAATTTCATGTTGTCTGTATGTACATTTTGATAAATAAGGAATATTCAGCATACTGAACAGTTTCTTTCCAGCTGAAAATCCTTTGCCAATAACTCTCATTCCAAAGACAAGAAGAAGGTTTATTGTATTTAAATTATTCACCTTTGATGTAGAAGTGAATCCTTTTGAAAATGAACAGTTCTTACACTTGAGACACAAATTTGACTGCAAACCAAGTCTTGAGTCTTCAACCAAGTACAGTTCTTGATTATAAGAAACAGGACAAGAAAGAATAGTAAATATAGATACTAGTAATTCAATGTCGAAAATCCTAACATTAAATAATAAAATAACATTAAATAAACATATAATCAACATTAAATAAAGCATCACTTAACCTTCTTCCCAATTTTTCAGAACTAATACTTCCATCACTAACTTTCTTTTGAGCAGTGCGGAAATTCCCATTAAACTTTCACTTTTTCTGACGTAACCTTCGTCCATGTCCCATGGCAGAAATTTAAAGAATAATTAAAAAACAGTTTTATCAGATACGAAAATCAAAATGAACCTATTTCAGTAAAAACTAGAATTAAAAAAGTTAGCAGTAATATTGAATGTTAAGAAGTAAATAAACAACTGTCCTGAAATTGACGGATTTGAAAACTCATTTTATAAAGAAAAATAAGTGAGGCTTCTTAATAACGTTTAAACAAAATATTAAATTATACTTTACTTCAAAGTAGATTTTTGAAAAAGTGGAAAGAATCCGAAAAAACTTTCAGTTTTGGTTTAAGAATGCCACTTCCGGTCGGCAGTTATCAACCAGAAGTGTCATCTGCTTGTACTAAAACAGTTGTAACTTTTGTTCTAGTGAACGAAAAATAAAAAACTTGGTAATTTTATAAAGCTAATAAGTTGGTCTACAAAATAGAATCATAAAAAAATTGTCAATTTTTGATTAAATCCCCGATTTTAGGGTAGTCGGATACCTTAATAAGTTTAAAAATCCTCTTATCAGTCCTATTATTTACTTACTAAAGAAATTAGTACATTTAAACCACAGAACTATAACAACAAAAAATACCTTTCTCCTTGTTTTTCAGTTAACATAACACTTTGAGGTGCAGTAGTTGATGATGTAGTTGCTCGAACTGAGTTAGATGATTGAGAGGAATAATTTCCCACTCGAGCATTATCAGGAATGGAAGGTTCACTTATAGCTCTTGAAGTTATTGGAGACTGAGGATATACTTTAGCTAAAAATTTAAATGAATACTTCTTAAAATATTTCCTAGAAATTTTAAAAAATATCAAAGCTATACATGTGAAACTTACCAACAGGTATAGCAGTAGGATTAATGGAATTTGGTCTTGAAGAAAGACTAGGTACTGCCGATATATTTCCAGAAACACTGACTGATGAACTAGGAGTCACTATTAAAATACATTAAGACATCAGCAACTATTGTATAACATACATATATAAAAGCAACTACTCCATAAAACATTCAAATAAAATTATATTCATTAGACTGGTCTATTACTACTTTTATTTAATTTCTTTCATAATTGCAAAGATATAATTTTGCATGCAATCCAAATATGTTAGAATTATGAAATGTTGCACAATTCTTTCCAATTGCATTATACTGTTTTAATACTTTCAGAGTTTACATATCAATTAATTTATTTTAAGCAAATTTTGATTTTACATAAATGTATCATATATTAATGATTTGCATAAATATCAAAAAGAAAAATACAGGCAATAAAATATTATAAGTATCTGTTGTATTGTTGGAAATAATTATTCATTGCAAAAATAAAGCTATTTTCCTTTCTCTAAATCACACATTAATTTTTGCTTATTACAGGATTAATTTCAATTTTTTTTAATAAAATGAAAACATTAAGTTGACATATGCAATTTTGGTAAAAATAATAATAATAATAATAAGCAGTGCTTTTTATGTTTTGCATCCATTTACTGTCAATAAATTTTCTCCAAAAATATTATGAACATTAACTGTTTTCTCTTGTCTATAATGAATATAACGTTTTTGCATTGTTAGAAAATAAAACACATAATAAAAATTAAAAATTAAGAAATAACTGTTGATAAAATTAAATTTTGTTTCAAAACATGCTTTTGTTAAAATACTAAATATAACAGAAAAAATACTTTTTAAATTTTAAAAAAAAATTGAAAAATTAAATAAAAAGTCATAAAAACATGAGGAATTAATGAAAACATATTCAATAAATTGGAATTATATTTTCTATATGATATTCAATGTATTTTATTTCCTTAAACTGCTTTTTGCAAGGCTTTTTTTTTGGGGGGGGGGGATCTCTTGACTATTTCTATTAAATCAATAAGTAACATTTCAATAATATTTACATTTATAAAACGAACAATATAAATGTAAAAGTACAACTAATATTGTATACACAGGGATAATATCAATTTCAATACATTAGAAAAATGAATAAAAATTGTGAATAGAATTTGATAATAAAAATTGCTACATCTTTTTTGCCTTTATGCAATGCTATTTCTCCTATGGATTATGCTTAAAACAACTGTAAAAAATTAACATCTTTTAAAAAAAGAAAATAACATATTCATGTATTTTTTTTCCAATGCTTTGCTATTATATGAATTTAAAAATAAATTTTCTATCACCCTGTTTCAAATTTATTTCATACTCAATATGTGATTAACTGTCCTAATTGAGCTAATCGATCATTAAAATAGTTTTGATTTAGATCTATAAATATAAACAAGAGATACTACAGATTATCTTTCGATACTTCAATTTTACCAATAGAGTTATTCGAAAACACACGTTTTAATTTACAATACCTATTTTTGACTTTTGCAGATTTTACATTAATTCTTCTTTATAAAATATGAAGTTACAAGAATGAAAAGTAAAATTTTAACAAGGAACATTATCATTGATAAAACTAATAAATCTGTAACTTTGCAGTGAAAATGAAAGGCTTCAGATAGTACACCATTCTGGTGCAGTAAACATCAGGCTTGTTGAATTTGTGTATCCCTCAGATAGAAATAATTTGAAGTTGAATCACATATAGCAGTTTAAATATATATGTAGGTAAGTAATTAAAAAAACAAAAAACAAATTGAGTCCATTTGTATATTCTCTCTATGGTACAGGTATGGATTGAACTTCCCAGACAGAACAACCAAATAAAAATTTCACACTTAAGTGATACAAGAACTTTGCAATCACAAAATGTGGCAAATCTACTTCTTTGGCATACTGTATGCCTTTGGAGACTACTGGTTTATTGTCACGGCATCATATTTTTGGCCAATGATGTTACAGACCTACTGAAAGCTTAATCTCACCAAAGATCTAATGTGTAAAGACTGATGCAAGGGGCTCAAAGTCCTTGTATTGACATGGTTTTCCACCGCATGCGTCAATTTTCTCAACTGACTCATATAGCACTTATGACTGCAGTTAATGAATCTTGTGTATGGCCGAAATATACAAAAAGAAGCTTTTAAGCCCATGACTTCCAGGCTCTTGAGCTACATAAGGCAACCTTCTAAACAAATTTAAATTTAACAGCAGCTAATTTTTCATTTTAAATATATTTAAATCATATTGCACATAATATCAAGTGCTCTTTATAAACATTTCTTATGAATGTTGATACATATCAAGTATGTTTGATCCACATTTATCCCATTACAAAAATATTTACTTTTCCAACTGATATTTTTACACTTGAGACTAATTGGAATTCAAAATTTTCAATATTAGTTCAAATTTCTGAACTTAAAAAAAAGTGTGTTATCTGATGCTTCCTGTGATGATTTTATTATACATAAGATAAATTGTACAATTTTTGAAAACTATTAGTCAATTCTTCAATTTAAAATTAAATAAAACTTTTGCAGCACTTTCTGCATACGTATCAAAAATTTGAAAAAACAAGATTCTCATTGGACCCTCAGAAGAAACTGATATCATACAAAAACTTGTGCTGAATGAAGTACGGCAATAAATTTTATTGTACAGTGTGGTTTAATACCAAAATTATATAAATATATTTACATGTACATAATGCTGATAATTAACAAAATATTTAAGTATTCAAGAATGTATGTGATTGACACAAAATAAAATATAAAAATTCTATTGCTAAAGGTATTAAAAAAGATGTTTAATCTAATACTGAAATAATTCATATAAATCATCATGTCAAAATAAAAATTAAAACATTTTTTAAATAGGTAAAATTTATTAGTTGATTAAAAACATTTTTGATATAATAAAATTAAGATGAATTTTAGCAAAAACTAACTGATTTTTAAAAAAAATCTAAAAATATCATAAATTTGGTACTTATAATAAAAAAAAACTAAGTTTGTGACGTTTCCCCATCGCTAAGTGATTATGCATGGGGTGGTTTTGCAATAATAATGTCACATCTCGTTTAGGTTTATTAGAAAACCTTTATTTTTAGGGTTCACACAGCTGAGAAGACATCACAGGAAAGTACACAAAATACACTTAACACTTAATTGACAGACGAGCACAAATGAAAAAAAGGAAGAACTACTACATGTTGTATTGGCTACGAACTACATAGTACTAACTAATAAAGTTATAAAGTTCACGCGGCGCCGCAGGTGGCGCTAGCAGTTCAGTCAAAGTTATGGGAACTGTTACAAGTTTGGTTTAATTAGTAAAAGATGTATAAAAAAAGGGAATAATTTCAAATCAAATTAGTACAAATAACTAAATAATCTTTATAAGAGAACAATAACTTCTTTAATACAAGATGGAATATAACTATATTCAGATTATACCAAGATTGCTTAATTTGTTCTTTGAGATTAAATAGTATTAGCAAAAAAAATCTGCAATTGTTGATTTTTTACTATAATAATAATCTACTTTTTTCTAATCTAATTTTTCTTGCTATTCAAGGAAAAATTAAAGTAATTAATATTAATTTAATTATTAAAATAAAATTAAAACCTGGTTATGACAAACTTTATTCAAGAACTATATATCACATTTCCAAAAATAATATATGCCATACATAAACTATATTTCTATTAAATCATAAATTATAATAATACTATACAGAACTAAATTAAGTTTTGTAGATGAAAACTTTGATTGTTTTTCTCATAATCCCATTGCAACCCTTATGCAATATTTTACTTAAATACAACTTAGTGCAATATTTTTATGGAATATATTGTACATGTATTTTGAATATTGTTTAACAAAAGTAAAATAAATTCAAGAAGGAAAAAAGGGGGGGGGGACAGAAGACATTTACACTACATTAAACACCCTTTATTGTAAAAAAGGAGACATTTAGTAATAGTTTAATTAGTGATAGTAATGAAAATAAGGATAATGAAAAATCCATGTTTATATATATCTGTATTAAAAAACAGACATTTTATTTTTAAAATATTCACAGTACATTTAAAACAAATTTGAAATACTTAGAAATAGATAAATTTCAACTGCTTATTAAATAAAAGCCAACTTTAAACTTGAACTTATTACATAAATAGATGTTTATAATAAATCATTAGATTATTTTTTAAAATGTGTTCATATCTAGAATGTGGAAATTATAAAATTATTTCAAGTAGGTGTTCAATTTTAAAAATAAGTATAAAATGTTCTTTAGATGAGGATAAAAAAATATTGCACCCTCCAATGTTAGTTCCCCAAAATTAAAATCCCACTCACACAGAACTCAAAACAAATACGTACCTGAACGTGCCGAGGTAGTAGCTAAAGCAATCGAGTGATTTGCAGGCATTAACGACTTTGCTGAAATAACTAGAGTTTGATGAGGTGCTACACTAGAAGATACATTTGAATGCATTGTTGAATTAACATGAGTAGCCCTCAGGGTCTGTAAAGATTGCCCAACAGCAGCAGGTGATAATTGCATAATGCTCGTAGAATAGCCAGATGAATTGACAGATCTGGAAATTGTGGGAACAACCCCAACATTTTCACTCACGGAAGTAAATCCACTAGGAGGTACTGCTTGATGAGCTGGAGTAGAATTTGAAGTTGAATTTGCAGTGGAAGGTATATTAGATACAGGTTTTAGATTTCCTTTATCATATACCTAAATGATAAAAACAAATTATACTTTGAATTACATTTCATTATACAGAAATATACAAATTTAATATATAATCAGAATTAACAAAAAGCCATTTTAAAATGAATGCATATCTCACTCCAATACATTTCAAAGTTTATTAAAAATTGCAAGTAACACGACTTAGAAAATTTGAGAATCCAAAAACTTTATACTTCCAAGTCTGTAAAAATAGGTTTATCTAATTTAACAAATCTAATGTGTCAAAGAAGTTTCATAAAACAATAAAAAAAGTTGTTTTAAAATGTTTCTGGTTTCAAATATATTTCATATTGTTACCTTTTGTCTACCAACCTTTAAATATAAAAATAAGGCTAACAAATTATATGGCAAATTTTACATGTGAATCTTAGCTGTACTCCACATTATTTCCCCAAAACTGCATAAAAGTAGAATTTTCAATATAATTTTCTCTCACAATTAATAGCATTACTAAGAAAATGCAATTTGACTTTTTCAGAAACAAAATTTATTCTAATAGAAAGAAATGATAAAATTACCTGTTGTAAATGCTGAACGATCGGTTGGGATATATTAATAGGTTTTGCAATAGTTATTGATGAAGAATGTGATGGACCGGTTCGCACAACAGAGCCATCTATTGCTCGTGAACCTAAGCCAATATGTGTTGTACTACTTGAAAGAGAATGCGTCCTAAATAATAAAATCAGTATCATATCAATACAATGGCTTTATACAGTGAAAACATAATTTAACACAGTAAAATATGCTTTACACAAATTACATATTCTAGTTCTATAGAATTGTCTATGCATAGTATTAACTATACAATTGCACATCATTCAAATTATAATTCAAACAATCTTCCTTTATTAATGAAATAAATTAAAAGTAAAAAAACTTTTTTAAAAACAAGCTTCTAATTAAATGCACTAAAAAGAATAAAATAAACTTTCCTTTTAAAACTTTTTTTACAATCAACTTATAACGTTTAAATAAAAGCTTGTTTTTAAAAAAGAAAAAAGTTTATTTACTTTTAATTTGTTTTTTACTTTTTAGTTATCACTGGATAGGTTTCTCAGCCTATTCATCTCATTCAATGCTGGTTTTAGAAAAAAATGATAAAATATGCAAAGTATCATTGTTTTGCAAAAAAAAAAAAAAGTTTTTTAAATCCGTAAAAAAAAAGTTTTTGTCGCTTTATTTTTTAAATTACTGATTCTAAAAGATCGAAGTATGAACTTTTTTAAAAGTAATTTTCATTTAAAGGCATTAATATTCATTGATTTTAGAAGAAATCATAAAGTAGGCAAAGTATCATTGTTATGTAAAAAAAACCAAAACCAGTATCAGGGCAAAATAAATGATCTTACCAATTAAAAAATTTCTTTGGATGTTATTAAATGTGCAAATATAAAATTTTGAGTATTTTTTAAAAAATCATAAAAATTCTCTTATTAGGGAGGATAGAACCCTAGTCTTTTCGGTGCTAAACATGCAATATGACAATTAAAGCAGGAAGTTCTCAGCAAACAGTGTGAAAAGACCTTTAAAATCGAAGGTAAAGATATTCACACATCAAATCTAGAAAGCATTAAAATGAATACACAAAAAATCTATTTATGCATTATTTCATGAAAAGATAGAATACATGAATATTTACATGCATTGTTTTTTATTTACAATACAAACTAAAATCAATTTTATGCATTATTTCATGAAAAGATAGAAAACATCCGATCATTTATTAAATTATTGATATTAGCATGCATGTTTAAAATCAGAGAGGATAAATTTTTTTTTAAATAAAAAATGAAATCTTGTGATTTACAGTAGAAATTTTTAAAATTACAAAATTTTACATGTTTATTAAATGTTGAATTAAAATTGTGAGCATTTTTTGAAAAAGAGTAAAAAAAAGTTTTTGTGTACTTAATTTATTATATCACTGATTTTTTAAAAGAGCAAAGTATATGAACGTTTTTAGTTCAGATGGTTTACTCGTCATAATTTTAAGAAATCCATACTAAACGATTGAAAAATTTCAATTAATGATTTACAGAAAACAATACTGCTTTACTTAAGAAAATTAATTTAAAGCAATACATTTAAAATAATGGTAACAGAATAAAAGCGATTAAGTTTTTCACAAATATTATAGAAATGTTTGTTTTATAAACAGATGTCTAAAATGAAATTCTTTGAAATAAGACTATGTACATAGAAAATGAAACAAAAATAAATTTTTCATTCGCATTTTTTTTATTCGCCAAATTCAGTGATTTTGATTATTTATAGGCACCATCTTTTCTAGTATAGCCCTATTTGCAGACTTGAAATGCAAGGTGAAACAGATAGTCATCGAGCGACAAACCGGTTTTCGATGCCAAGCCGTAACCGTAAAATCGTAGCTTCTTACCGTAAAATCACATTTTTTATTAAAGTTTTACTTTTTTGAGGGCTTAATTTTTAAGTTCTGGTATCCAAATTTCACACATTGATTGCAAAACACAGAAATTTTTAAATAAGAAATACTGTATGTTTTTATTCTTGTAAAAAGTGTATTAGGATGAGAAACAAAAACTTTTTTTAAATCCGTAACTTTGAGCAATTTTTTCAATCTTCACATTAGTTAAGGGTAGTAATGTTCTACATACAGAAAAAAAGTTTGGTGCGATTATCTTAATAAATGACAAAGTTGTTAAATGTTTAATTACAATTTTGAATATATTTTGAAAAATCATAAAAAAAAAAGTGTTTGACAATTTATTTTTTAAATGATTGATTCCAAAAGAGAAAGGCATAAAATTATTTAGTGTAGTAGAATATCGTTTTAATAACACAAGAATAAACTCATATGCAACGATTTAGAAATCATTTTCATAAAAACGCATACATTTTAACTCATTTTTTTAAAAAATCGTAAAAAATACAAATATAATTATTTTTGTAAATAAAAATATACTATATCGTGGCGAAATAAATGATCTTTCTGATTCTGTAATTATTTTTTGCCTGAGTTTTAAAAAAAAATAAGATTGCTGTTTTAAAAACGTCAAAACTTTAAAAAAAAATCCCCTCTACTTTTATTTTGCATCCCATAGCAGAATAAACAACGCACAGGGGTAAAACAATTATGCGTTTTAAGATTTTTAATTAATATCTTTTTAACTAGCTGCTATATCGGAATATAAATGGTCAAAACATACATTGTCATCCAAACTAAATGTGTATACAAAATTTCAGCTCAATCGGTTGAAGATATCAGCTTCAAAATTGAGTTGCAGATTCCACCCGAACAAATTACACACATACATACATACACTGCAAGTTAAATAAAAGCTTGTAAAAATATTTTAATTGATTCAATCAACAATATATTTAGATAACTGACTGAATATTGGATATTTCTAAAAAAAATATCTATATTTCTCAAGTCATACAAGACAATGCATGTTCAAATATTGTCATAAAATATCAATAAGTAAATATTGAATAAAAAGTCTGACACAAAGCGATCTAAAACAATGCATCATTTCCTGGCAGAGAGTTTAGGTCTTAATACATGTCCAATATTCTCTCCTAAATAACTAAAAGGAAAATTCAGGGCTCCTTATATTTTTCTGGCATTAATTAAAATTAACTAATCAAATTATCAAATATTATGACATAATTTCACTTTTGAAGAGATTCTGATATTAATGGGGTTTTGTGTCATTTTATAAAAATGGTGTCTAAATCGCCGTGCATGAATTTTTTTTTGTTTAAATGAATCGACATTCCTTACTAAAACAGCTCATGCCTTGCTCTTTTAGAATCAGTCAATTAAAAAATATAATGCCAAAAAAAAAAAACTTTTTTACCATTTTTTAAAAAGTACTTAAAATTTTAGTTAAACATTTAATAACTTCGTCATTTATGAAGATAATCTCCCGAAACTTTTTTCATGTGTAGAACAATATTATCCGAGACCTGTGCGGAAATTGAAAAAATTGTTTAAAAATTAGTTTTAAAAAAAAAACGTTTGTGTTTTTTTGTCTAGTACCCTTTTTGTGAGAATTCATTTAGCTAGACTGTTTGAAATTAACCAGCAAACGACCTAGAAACAATGATGCATTGAATGAGATGAACAGACTGAGAAACCTGTCCAGCAATAACTAAAAAGTAAAAAAACTTTTTTAAAAGCGATCTTTTATTTAAATGCGCTAAAAAGAATAAAATAAACTTTTCCTTTAAAGCTTTTTTTTACTATCAACTTACAACGTCATTACACAATTTATATGATATAAAAGCTTGTCGCGAGATTTACCTGTGTAAATAAACAAATAAATTAAATAACTTAATTTGATTGATTTTAATTTTTAAAATTTTCAAACTAAGTAAATAAGAGTACTTAAATCTTGCAACAAGCTTTTACATCATATAAATTGTGTAATGACGTTATAAGTTGATAGTAAAAAAGTTTTAAAGGAAAAGTTTATTTTCTTTTTAGTGCGTTTAAATAAAAGCTTGTTTTTAAAAAAGTTTTTTTACTTTTAATTTATTTACTTAATTTTAATTTTAGAATATAAATGGTTAAAATGGATTCTTTGGATTTTCCCCCTCTTTTGGTACTTTCAGCATGTTTTTGCAAATCATGAGAAGATAGCTCAAAATACATACATTAGTTTCCTCTTGAATATTAAGTTAAGATTACTATATAGACGATTTTCAAAAATATTGCATTCAAAAACAGCGTGTCCCCTAATTTTGTATCTAAAGATACAAGTTAAGTGGTTCTTACTTCTGCAGGTCTATGACTTGGGGCAATGAGCCAGATCCTACGGGTGGAGTTGCAGTTCTGCTAACAAGAGTTGGAGACTTTGCCTAAAAAAAGAAAATTAAGAATTTTTAAGAAAAATTTAATCTTAAAAAAAAATCATTGCATGAAGTATTTTTAAGCAAATATACTAAACATACTATGTTCAGTTTTTTTTTTTAATTTTCTCTATCTTTAATTAATATAACAAACTAGGTACATTTTTTGAAATTGAAAAATCACATTACATTTATGAAAGTTGCATATTTAATAATAATTGATTTCTATTTAACCAATCAATTTTTTTTCCAACAAAAAATTGTAATGAGCCTTTTCTCCTATAGCCCTTTTCTAAACTTATACAATCAACTCTCGCTAATTCAAACCTTCAATAATACGAATCTCTTGCTAATTCGAAGTATATGCTCAGTCCCTAGAAAAACTCTTGAAAACTATTTCAAACTAAAACAATATATTTTGGTACTCTCATTATTTTGAAGTAAAACCTGCGGCCAGTCAGAATACAACACACAATAATTCGAAGTGATTTAATAAAATTCTCGACAATTCAAACACTCACTATCATGTAGAGTCTTGTAACAAACAGGTTGGAGCTTACATGTTTTGTGTTGTAATGACTCTGCTTGTCTCCTCTGTAACATAACCCCTTTAATAACCATCAGGGTTGACTCCAATAACTCTGACAGAAACAAAAGTGTCCCTAAACGAACTACGCAACTTTTTTCTTCAAAATCATGTTGATACAGATGTTTTTAAAGCTTCATTTAATCTACAAAAATCTATTGACAAAGTTAGATTGAATGCCATAAAACAAGAAAAAAGATAACAGATTTTTTCATCAAAAAAATTATTTATGTACAGTATGTATTCTTTTAATACAGGACTTTTAACTTCTGTGTAATATTGATACTATATAATATAAAATTTTAAAAACTATTTCAAAATAATTTTATACATGCGTACAGTTGTTTTATTATCTAGTTTCAAATTTAAATGTGCTGGGAAAAATTTTTTCTTAGTGTATTTTCCAATTTTTTTCCTACCCTCTAGGTAATTTAAAGTTTTTCATTGGTACCTTCAACTTCAATTATCAAGAGTCGACTGTACTTTATTCAAGTAAAAAATGGTGAAAATTCTAGAAAGAATGTCAAAATTTAAAGGATGTAATGAGATAAATAAAAAAAATATTATAAGCTTATGAACTTATTTTAATATTGGGATACTTCACCTATTTAAAATTGTGGTCTTGACCATTTGTTCCAAAACATCAGCAAAGAGAACATGAATGTTTTAAAAATGCTGCATAATTTTTTAAACACACACATCCAATACATAAAACATTAAAATGAGTAACTAAAAATGTGTAAGAATCTTTACCCTGACAGGAGCATGTAATGCCATCATAGAAGAAGAAGCCAAAGCCATAGTAGTAGAGGAATGAGGAGCACGAAGAATCGGTGTTGCAACAGCAGATTTTGGTGCTGCACTGATGCTAGCAACTGCAGCAGGACCTAAAAATAAAAAGCACTTGATAGGATGCTGTGAATATGTGAAAGCAACACACATAAAAAAGGTCAAATAATTTCTTTGCAAAACACAATAGAATATCTAGAGACTCTAAAAAAGACAAAACAAAAATTAAAAGAAATAGAATATAGTGTAAACGAAAAACAATCCTCCAAAAAGATATTTTTATTCGATGTTAAAAAGAATTTATAGAAATAGTATCTGTTACACTTGCTTAATTTTAACTTAATTGCTATGGTAACATACTGCAGTGATTTTAAAATCACAACAAGATTCTGCCTCTTCCCCTCAAAAACATTTTCCATTCATTTTAGATATCTTGTATTTCTTTTACTTCAAAAACTTAGTTAACTTAATAAAAATTAAGTAAAACAAACTTAAACTTAAGGAACTGCAAATTTCCAATTAATTTAACTATTAATTTAGTTTTAAACATACTAAAAAGATTTACAATCAAGCTTTAAAAAAAAATATTGGAGAGTGAAATTAATATTGATAAGTGTTTTACACAACATGAGTTCACAGAAAAACTTAAAATGAATAAAGTTTCCACTAAACCAATGTACAGTAAGTACTTGTCAAAAATTTTAAAAACTGTTACGCATATATATAATAATGCAAAATTATCTAATGAAAGCGTTATACTTTAATATTTCTGTTACAAGAGACTAAAATCTTTTTTATTCTTCCAATATACCCAAAAATTTTAAATTGAAGTCTTATATAGAATAAATACTTTATATCAGAGAATAAACAAAGATGTTTGATACAGATTTAAACTCCCAATACACAGTTTGAAATATTTCAAGGATTTCAAAACATTTTCAACATTTTTTTAATTACATGAAATGCATGCAAAAACATTATACTACATGATGTAAGAATGTTGAATTTCTGTATCTTTGAACTGTCTAACTTGAATACAACTGTCTAATTTGAATGTGAATTATTCCCATAAATTAATGAGCCCTTTAAAAAATTTAGGACCAAAATTGATTAATTACAACCTTTGAGATCAATATTGGACAAGAATATAAATTATTTATAGAATAAACTTTTTTGCCACAAATGAAATGCAATTGATAAAAATGATGAAAAAAGCATGGCCCAGTGATATTTGCTAAAATAAATGTCAAGCAGCTGAGCTGATACTACTGTATTTACTTGAATCTAAACCACACTTTTTTTCCAATATTAAAGCTACTGAAAATTGGGTGAAGCTTAGAATCAAATTTTAAAAAATGCATTGGATAGGGCAATTAGAGGTTCTAAATTATTTTACACTATTTTTTATTTTCCACTAAGACTTGCTGAGAATTTGGGTGTGGCTTAAATTCGAGTAAATACAGTAAATCCTTAACCTTAAAATACAATGAAATTGGAGAGTTCCAATCTATCTGTAAATTTGGTCTCTGTTTTTTATAAAAAAAAGCAGGCAAAATATCTAGCTAGTAGTATGTCTTACTTATTCTCAGAACTAAAATTCAAACACAGAACATGAACTAAAATTACATATTTAATCAAGAGCAAATAGTTATAATTATATCATACTTATACTTTTAACTAATCTTTCAGCCAACTGGTTCATTGTTTACTAACACTGCATTTAGCAACAACACAAGGGCTATTAGTAAAAAACCTCATAATTTTGAACCAGCCAAATGAGAAGGATGATACCCAAGCTAAAACTCAGCTCTCTAAATTTCATTTCTCAAGTAACAAAGACTTTTCCCACTTTTAATTTTTAAAAAATATATAAAATACTTGATATTTAAAATTATATACAAGAACAAAACATAATGCTGGAAATTTTTTGATAATAGGACAAGACTACAATATAGGATATAACTATGCTCACACATAAAAATAATCAAATAAAACTCCTTTTACCTCTCGGTACATGAGAAGAGAATGACTGCTGGTGAATTACATGACCTGAAGGAGGTATTTGATGAGAACTTCTTATTATAGAGGCCATTGAAGGGCCAGAATTACCAGCAGCTATAACAGGATGAACTCCTGCTGGAATCATATGACGATTTCCTCCACTTAGAGCAGAAGGCAGAATTCCTTGAGTTAAGGCTCCACTGGAACTTGGTGTATTAGTACCAGCTTGTGTTATGTCACTAGTAGGCATGCGTATAACTGGAATACGAGTTGTTTCTTTTTATTTCAATAATCTTATTGTAAGACAAACTGTGTTTAAACATAATTCAACTATTCACATTTGATTTTTAATGCAATCTAAAATGTTATTTAGAGTTAATAAGATTTGTTTGTATACCCTTTCAATATATGCATGAAATAAAATTTTAATAATTTCCTTTAGTAATAAAAAAGGCAATAACATACAATATGCAAACTTCATCCTGTTGCAAACTGTGATATTACAAAAGGATGAATTTTCAAGAATTTGGGAAGGAGGAATAGAAATATGAACTGAAAATATATGTACACTCAAACATTATAAACAAATCAAAGTTACATACTTTTAACCCTCAAAACTGTATCCAAAAGACATGAAAAGACATCTTTTTTCCACAGACATTAGTTAGTGACATTTCAGATAACAGTTTTACTAGCAAATTTTACCACATCATTGTAAAATCGAAATTGAATAGATTGACTTTGAATTTAACATTATGCAGAAAAAAGTTGCATTAGATTTGTAGCTAAAAATGTATAATCTTCATATTTTGCAAGAAATATTAGGAAGGATGAACAAGCCAATTTCCAAAATACTCAATTATAATTAAAAGAATTTAACATGTTTTATGAGAGTTTTAGCTTCAATATTATTTAAGTACAATACTGGAATAGTCACTTACATAAAACAATATGCAGAAATATCATTATAAGTTATGTTCAACATAGCACATTCTAAGTTTTATCACATAAATTTTAAATATTATGTATTATTTAGAATAAAAATACCTAATTATCTTTATTTAAAAAAATTCTAATTATAGAGAACAACATATTCTTTCTTGTTAATTAGAATGCTATTACATTTTTCAAAAAATTGTCAAAAAATTTGAATTGTTTTAAAATTTTTCTCTTACCAAATCACAGATGATAGTACAGTTCATCAAAATATATGTATATTATAGCAATTATTGTAGAGAAAATTTTAAAAAAAATATTCATAATATAATTTTAGTTTTACTTAAAATTAATTTATGATTATTTTAGCAATATTTTAGAGGCTAAGTATTTTGAAATGTTTTTCTTGGTGTATATACCTTTTTCGTAATAATGGATTGAGAACAACTATCCAATATCATCTCTAGGATATTGTTCCTTGCTCAGTACTATAAGTAAGAGGGAAAGTTGGCTAGCAAAACTTCTTGAGGCAGTTCTTAATTTCTTATTTTTATTTTGATACTACAATATCCATCTTTAATACCCAAGTTTTTAAATTACTTATGTTTAAATCTTTAGTATATTTCTCATCTAGAATATTACACATATAGTATGGAGTACAACTTATAATTGCAATCAGACCCTGATTTACCAAATCTCTACTTAACGAATTTTGTGATTTAACAAATTTTCTTTTCCCGATTAAAATGAAGGCTCCAAACCCCTATTTAACAAATAATAAACCTAGAATTATTTCGATCAACAAAAAAATATTTTTCTATCGTTTAATTTGTATTAGAAAAAAATTGATTTTTCTTCAAATAACATATCCTTTTTATCCAGAATGGAAAAAGATTTTTTTTTGTGTGTGTGCAGCAAATTTCTACAGAAAAGCGTTCAGCCCAATATTAAACTTTACACATACAGATGAGTCTTCAGTGTAACCTATCATGTAAATTTTGAATAGGATAGGAAGTTCCTGTCTTATCTCATCCCACTCCAAAATGTAGAGGATATTCCGTTTGGGTAATTTGTTTTGCAGAAAATTTGAATTGTGGTTTGTGAAAAAGAACTCTTTTGAGTCAAGGAATCAAAAAGATTATTACCCAATATTTTACAATTTCCAACTAATGTGTTAATAACTTGCTAATAATGCTTTTAGCTGCTGAATAAAAAGAGTGTAATTTCTAACTATGGATATTTATCAAGTAGTGTCTGGCTATAGAATTTCTAAAAGGTAAGATAAAAAAATTAGAATTTTTTTGGACCTGGATATTACAAATAACTCTGATTTAAGCAAATAAAATGTTTAGCCCTGATGAATTTGTTAAATTGGGGTCCAACTGTATTTTAATTTTAGTGGTGCAGGATAAAAATGTTCGGAGATTGCTGACTTAAATAAAAGCTTTGCCTAAATTTTATTCAACATTTTTTTTTTTTTTGACATTGGGATATCATTTTCCTATTAGTGTACAGATAAAAAAAGGTATAATATAAAGTATAAAAAAATCTTACCAGTCCAACTTGAAATGCCACTATTTTTAAAGTCTTGTGCTGAAAATCATTAGATTTTATTATTCACATAGGAATTTTACATATAAAATAAATAAATTATAAATTTCAACAAAGAGCAATTTTCATAGGAATTAAAATGTTTCCATTTAATTGGTTCTTTTTAAATATTCACAAAAAATACCTTGTTTTGTAGTAAAATGCTGAGTTGAAGACACCTGAGTTCCGACAACTGGACCCATCACTTGACCTTGAGGTCTAGGCGTTGGTGTTCGGAAGTACAGAGTCTAAGTGAATATACAATATATACAAATATTACTTAATTTTTTAAATACTTTAAACAGGTTAGAAATTAAACATTTTATGAAAAGTTTTACAAGTTATGAATAAATTTCAAGTTATAAATATTAAATTGTGCTACAACAAAAGCCAGGTAAAAGTTTTCAGGAGTTGAAATTACCTACTTACTATCCAAGACGACTTTTCAGAAATACTTTTAAGAACACTCTACAATTTGCACGACATTTTCTTTTGATACATATAGTCAGCCTGTGCTGTTACCCTTGCAGAAAGAGCCAGTTTCATGAAAAAGATTATTCCACAAAACAAACGTTTCTTATTGAAGACATATTTTTGAAACAAATTGTACATTGCAATGCATTTCCCAATTCTGTTGTACTGAATAAATACTTAAGAGAGCAAAATACCTTGATGTGCATCATAGCAATCTTGTTGCAATTGAATCTGCATAGAGCAATTCAGCAGTAATAATTAGAAACTTTATAGACACACTTCAGGGGTGTAATTTGAAAACTTTAAGACACTTTAAAATGTTATATATTTTATTCAAATTCTAATGCATGGTTTATAAAGTGCACTAATTTAAATTACTGATTCCATCTTTTCTAATCCTCATGTACATCAATGTCTGCTCATAAAATCATTGGTTGTTCATATATTTGAAGGTCACATCTTATTTTTAACCTATTCTCTGTACCTTATAATTTTCATACACTTTCAGATTTCAAAGTTAAAAATTGATCAATTCAGTTTCTTTGGAAAATTCATGAAATTATATTTGTAAAGCAGATTAATTTTGTTAAAAAAAGCTTTATAGTTTTGTGCAGTTTAATAAATAAAGTTTTAGAATTTGTGCAGCTTATATATATATAAAATGGAATTAATTAAAAACTTAATAAATCTGTTTATTCATTTGAACGAGAAAACATGTCAGTATTGTTAGTCAGGATTGATCCCATTGATGATACTGATATTTTCATATACATGATCTGAATGTAAATCACACGATCCTAGCACAAAAAAATTAGGTTATTAGGAGTCATATCTTCATAAAACTCCATACGAAGGTGGTTCAAAAAGTTTTTAGACTTCACAATAAAAAATAAATTTATTTACAAAATTAGATCACAACTTTTCGTAATACAACCCTTTGGCTGCAATGCACTTGTCCTTTTGGGAAAACCAGTCTTTAAATGATGTCCACTCATCTTCACTTAACTTTTGATATCCTGTGAAGGCTTCTTCTGCACTGCTAAATCTGATTCCCCGCATTTTATTTTTAATTTTGGAAAATAGAAAAAAAGTCACAGGGTGCAAGATCTGGCCAGTAGGGAGGGTATAGTAGGATTTTGATATCTTTTGCTTCAAGATAATCCTTTGTTCTTTGTGCAAAATGCGCCAACGCATTGTCGTGGTGCAGGATCATCCCATGTGTTCCGTGTTTGGGTCTTATATGAACATATGGATGACAGATAGAAAAATGTTGTAAAAAAATTCAAAGCAATCACTAATAAAATAAAGGTAAACTCAAGAAAGAGCCTCTAAATACTTTTCTTTCAAGAATTTCAGATATGAAGCTGAAGAAAAAATATGAATAATTTTAAAACATTAGGAATTTTAAGAAGTGAGAAAGTATTTCTGTAATAAAGAAAAACTTATAAAAAGAAAAACATGAGCATTTTAAATTCCTTAAAAGTAATTTAAAAGAATAAGTATTATTCTTTTTAATAAAAACTTTTGGTTTTCCAAACCTTATCAATTGTTAAGGGTTTTTGAGATAATTTCTGAACACTTTTACAATAAAAATCTATCAATGCAGTCTTCATAGAAAAACAGAAGACTTTTGATTAGATATAAAAAGTTACAATTCAATAAAACTAAGTTTTCCAACAAATTTTAACTTGCACTCTGAATAATAAAACAATTTAAAATCGATATAAATGAAATAATTTATGATTCACTATTTCATAATGTGAAAGGCATCTTAGAAGGTTCACTTAAGTGACTTAGCCATCTTTTACATTTATGTAAAAGATTTTCTTAAAATTAGTATTACTTTCTTATGCCCCATATATGTAAATAACATTACACTTAAGCAATATGAAAAGCCAAAACCAATCTGCCTTATTACTAAAAGTGCATCATCTCATGAAAAAATTCATTACAAGAAAGAAAAGTTAAAGTCAATGTTTTGAAAAATAGCATCCCCCCCCCCTTCCCATAGCAAAAAGATCATCTAATCTGAAATTTAAACTTTTAACAGCTCCATACATTCTAGTTTAAATCAATTAAACATTTTTGTGCAACATTAAATACAACTGTTACAAAACACACATGTTTCAAAACACAAGTTAATCCATTAATTTATCAGAAATCTGGAATGTTCTTAAACAAATAATGAAACCAAATTTATAAAACCTATGATATATCTCATGAGATTGCATACTTAAAATTAAATTTAAAAAATTAAAAATATTTATGTGAATAATAAAAAGAAAACTAAATAATTTAAAGATGACTATGTTCTCCAAACAGAATCACCTCTAAATTATCTATTTTATGTCAATATTCTTTGAGTTCTTTGCACAAAATTGCTTACCTTATTCTTTTCTCCTACCACACACTGTGTTGCTGTACTGGATCCTAACTTTTTCTATCCATAGAAATAACTTATTCAAAACAATGTAGCTCCTTCAACATAGTGTAACTTACCTTCCTAAATTTCAACTAACAATTTCATTTATATAATCATGAATACATATATGCTGAGACAAATACAAAGCTTTTTAAAAAAATATTTTTTATAGAAACTTTTTTAAATTGCCTCTTAGGAACTTTGCAATTTTTCGCCCAAAAACTTCTTTAAGCTCTCTACAGGTTTTCAGCCTTTCACAAAATTGTTCGCAAGTTTTAGCCACTGTGATTTGCAAACTCTCATTCCTTGACATTTTAACCAATAATATCGTGTGAATTTAAAAAACTAATACATTTTTTTTATCACCGATTCACCCATTGCTCCATAACACTTGTAGAGCCTTAAATGTTAACTGAATATAAAGATTCATTTTTGTTATGAATTTTAAAAATTAAGTATTAGAATCTTTTCCCAAAACGAATCAGATATTTATTAAAATTAAAGCAACAGAATCTGCACCAAATGTAAGCAAAGATTTGAATTTGGTTTAATATTTACAATAAAAAAAAACCAACATATTTTTGGTATTTAATTAAAACTGGTATTTACCTACCATTTTCCACAAAAATAAAACCATTGAAATATTCATAGCCAAAAATAACACATCTCTGTGCATGTTTAAAAGTAATAGCCTTATTTATGAGTTGGACGAATTCTTTAAAATCTTTATCAATTTAATGATTGATAAGTTAATTTCTAAGTAATAAAAAATTAAAGCAGCTTCAAGTATAAAATTCTACACAAATCTTTAAAATTTTGGGTTGCATAGATCAATATGAATGAAGCTACCAGTTTTTTTTAAACTCACAAGAAACTGATTGCCAAATCTAAAAAGTAGAAAAATTTTATTTTTTCTCTTTTAACTCATAATTAACAAAAAGGACTAATTTTCTTTAACAATAATGGATAAAAAACAAAATATATATAATTGTTTTACACTTTTTTCATCATACTTTTTCAAAAAATTGGCTTAAGACACTAAATAACAACAGAAATCTATGACAAACTGGTTACTATAACTTTAGCTAATGAAGACAGTTTATAAAATTAAAAAAGCTAATATGTAATTAGATTAGTAAACAAAATCCTAAGCTTATATGTCTTTTTTCAATTTGACATCCTGTTTTTATCTTTCAAAAAAAAAAAATATTCTAATTTATACATATTTTAAGGCCTTATCACACGTACAAGTTTGGTGCAATTTTTGGTCCAATTCGTGCAATTTTTACTCTGTTGCCATAGCAATGGCTTTCGAACAACTTTTTGCCAGTGAGCTGAGAAAGTTGTTCTAAATGAAAGTTGCTTGAAATTCCAGCCAATGGGGTTCTTCAGCACCCTACGTCATACACAAGATGGCGGTAGCTTCGCATTGAAGTGGCGCCCCATAAGTGAAACCCAGTCAACTTTTGAGGAAAATGAAATCGTTGGCTGGAGATAATATTACAGAAAAAGTTTTAAGGACTTTATGGCTAGATAAATTACCGGACTGCATCAAAAATATTTTAGTTGTTAGTTCGGAAAATTTGTCTGTTATGGCAGATAAAATTTTTGAAATAAATTCATTGCCAGAAATTTATTCTGCTACTGCAGATAATTCTGCTATGAAAAATATTCTTGAAAAAGTAAGCCCTTTGGAAAAACAGATTTCAGAATTATACATCAACAGAAGAAATTTAGAAATTCCAGTCAAACACGAAATAAAAGTCGAAGTCGATCTCGTAAGCGTTTTAACCCAAATGGAAAATATTGTTATTTTCATTTTATGTTTGGTGATAAGTGTTATCCTAATAAATGTAAGAGTCCATGTTCCTGGAATAAGGCATCGGAAAACTTGGAAAAGCAGTAGATTTAGCGGCAAGCTCTCCTGCTACAGAATATAAAGATTGCCGTAATTACAGTTTATTTGTAACTGACAAAAACACCGGTTTACGCTTTCTTGTTGATAGTGGTGCTGATTTATCAATAATTCCTGCCTCATGCAAAAATAAAATTTGTGATTCCTTTAAGCTTTATGCAGCAAATGGCTCGGAAATACCAACTTTTGGTCATAAAATTTTAACTTTAAATTTAGGGCTGCGTCGTGAGTTCCAGTTTCCTTTCGTTATTGCTAAGGTAGATAAAGAGATAATTGGTGCTGATTTTTTAAATAAATTTAACTTGTTAATTGACATCCGGAATAAACAATTAATAGATGGAATAACTAACCTTCATGTTAAAGGTGAAATTTCTTCTACTTTGCAAGAAAATAAAATTAACATAATGGATAAATCATCAAAATTTTCTAAAATATTATCACAATATTCAGATTTAATGAAACCAAATTTATTAATTACTAATACGAAGCATGATGTCAAACACTATATTTCTACTAAAAGCCCGCCTGTTTACTCAAAAGCTCGTCAATTGGATTTTAAGAAATTAGAAATAGCCAATTAAGAATTTAAATTTATGTTAGATAATGATATCATTCGGCCTTCGAAATCTCCATGGGCTAGCCCACTGCATCTAGTGAAAAAAAAAGATGGAAGTATTAAACCATGCGGTGATTATAGATGTTTAAATGCTCAAACCATTCCTGAACGTTATCCAATTCCACGTATTGAAGATTTTCATCACATTTTAAAGGGAAAAAGAATATTTTCTAAAAATGACCTATTCAAGGCATATTTTCAAATCCCCATTGCTGAGGAAGACAAGGAAAAGACAGCCATAATAACACCATTTGGCTTATTTGAGTTTAATGTTATGAGCTTCGGGTTAAGAAATGCCCCATCTACTTTTCAGCGCTTTATCAATGAAGTATTATTTGGATTAGAATTTGTTTTTCCATACTTGGATGACATTCTAATAGCCTCTGACAGTGAAGAACAGCATAAAACTCATTTGAAACTTGTGTTTGATCGTCTACAAAAATATGGCCTTCGAGTGAATATCTCAAAATCAACTTTGGGAGTAACTCAACTAGAATTTCTAGGATATTTGATAACACCCGAAGGATCCAAGCCTCTTCCAGAGAAAGTAGATGTAATCATATCATACAAAATACCCGAAACAATTCGTGAGTTGAGAACCTTCCTTGGACTCATTAACTTTTATAGAAGATATTTAAAAGATGCTGCTAAAAATCAAGCTATTCTTCACGAGTATTTAAAGGGTTCAAAAAAGAATGACAAGACAAAAATTCTTTGGACAGAGGAAGCAAAAGAAAATTTTGAAAAATGTAAGCAAGATCTAGCACACGCTACTTTATTAAGCTTTCCTGACCCTGATTTACAATTGGCTTTATTTACTGATGCTTCCAATTTTGCAATCAGATCAGTATTACAGCAGTTTGAAGCTGGAAACCGATTTTATTTTTTTCTAAAAAATTAACTGATGTACAGAAAAATTACAGTACCTATGATAAAGAATTATTAGGAATCTATCTATCCGTCTTCTTAACACACTTCTTAAAGGGTGAAATTTTGTTATTTATACTGATCACAAGCCAATTACATATGCCTTTCAACAAAAAAATGAAAAAGCATCACCAAGACAATTACGTCATTTACAATACATATCACAATTTTCAACAAATATTTGTCATGTTAGTGAGAAGAAAATATAGTAGCAGATTCATTGTCCAGGATTGAATCTATCTATGAAATAGATTATGATAACATTGCTGATTCACAGGTTGATAATGAAGAACTTAATAAACTGCGCTTGAAACCATCCTTAAATTTCAAACAATATCCTCTTGACTCTGGTAAATTACTTTGGTGTGACATTTCAACTGCAAATATTCGTCCATTTATACCTCAGCCTTTTCGAATGCACATGTTCAAAAAAATTCACAACTTGGCTCACCCTGGAGTAAAATCTACTGTTAAACAAATAAGCTTCCAGATTTATTTGGTTAAATATTCGAAAAGATGTCAATCAATGGGCAAAATCTTGTATCCATTGTCAAAAGAATAAAGTTAATAGACATACACATTCACAAATTGCCACCTTCCAAGAAGTAGATGATCGATTCAGTGTCATCCATACTGACATCATAGGTCCATTTCCTGTATCAGAAGGAAAAATAAACTGCCTTACTTGTATTGACCGCTTCACATGTTGGATAGAGGTTATTCCTTTATCAAATATCATGGCAGAAACGGTTTCTCGAGAATTTTATAATCACTGGATTTGTCGCTTTGGAATGCCATACCGTGTGATAACAGATCAAGGTACTCAATTTAGATCTGAGCTCTTTAAAAACATAGGTGTTGTTTATGGATTTAAAGTAAACACAACAACAGCCTATCATCTACAATGTAATGGAAAAGTTGAAAGAATCCATCGCACTTTAAAAGCAGCCATCAGAGCACATAACTCAGTTAAATGGACACAGACTTTACCAACGGTATTGTTAGGATTACGATCGGCTCTATGTGGTGACACAAATTACACCATTGCACAAATGGTTTACGGACAAACTATCCAATTACCAGGAGAATTTTTCCAGAAACCGAAAAACATCTTGGACACAGATACGTTTGCGGAAGAATTACAGAAACAAATGGATCAGTTACAACCACTGAAAACTCGCCGACAACCTTCTCAAAAACACTTTGTCTATAAAGACTTGCACACCAGCACACACATGTTCATGCGTGTTGACAGAGTAAAAAAAACCACTTGAACCTTCTTACGATGGACCGTTCCCAGTGACAAAAAGAAACGACAAATATTTTACTGTGACAATTAAAGACAAGGACATCAATATATCTGTAGACAGATTAAAACCTGCATATTTGTTGTTAACTGATGGTGATAATCCTGATCATCTCAAACAATCAGAACATGCACCAACCCTGCCCGACAAAAAACTGATTGTGCAGACAAAAATTGAAAAACAGCCACCAGATTTGCTGGAAAAAGATGTCCAAAAAACAACTACACGCTCTGGTAGACACATAACGTTTCCAGCCCGTTACAGAAATTAGTTGCATATTTTATATGATTCTCATTTGTTGTATTTTTAACCTTATTTGTATGTATTGGATGTCAATTAAAAATTGTACTACTTTTATTGCATATTGTATCGTAACTATGTTACTGGGGAAGGAGTAATGTTACATCTCTATTTATGTATTATCTTTGTTTTTGTAAATTTAGTTTTTGTGATCTGGCAACAGAAGAGTTGTCAATATTGCGGCCGATGTAAGAACACGAATAAAAGCTTACAGTCGGGGGGAAATGAAGTGGCGTGCTCCTTATCCGGATAGGACAGAACCCGGGACCTTTGGGTCCGAAGCCGAGTAACTTAACCACTACACCAAAATGATCACCATGGTGCGGAGGTTGTTACTGGCTTATATAGATTGTATCCCTACAGCATCAAAAGGCGCGTAAATCAGATATGGCGCATAATATTTTTATAGTGTACAATATTTTAATGGCGTATAATATTTTAAGCAGAATGATGCTCCGTTTCTGTTTTCCCCCATTAACAAAAGCGTGAGCGAAATAAAAGAAATAATATTGGATGGTCGTTTTCGAAGCAGAAAAATCAGCGAGTAATGTTTCAATGTGGAGAAAGAGCGTGGCTGACGTCAGAGCACATGTCGTTTTGTTTACGGTAACCCTTCCCCCTCAGATTCAACGAAAGGTTGGGCCAAAAAATTTCACGGAAAATTTACGTGCAATACCGCCTTTAGTTCTATTTTATTACTAGTCTACAAAAATTTATTTCCCAATTATTAAATTGGTTGGGATCAGATAAATAAAAATTTCACTGATTAAATAATAAATTAAACAAAATACAAAATATTTCCTGAAAATAAATTAATTTTTTAATTCATCTTGATGTTTCCAAGTTAAGTTAAAGCATTAAAAATACATCACTACTATCAACAACTGTAGCTGATCTATGATGTATTCTGTATACAGAATTAGGAAAACTTGGTTTTTATTACATCAGAATTTCCAATCAGCAACAGTAAGCGATTCCATCTAAAAAATTCAATGTAAGTATAAACATAGTACACACCTATTGGCATAGAATGACATCATCCTAATTAGTACTAATATTTACAAAAACCAAAGTTTGAAAACACACAAACTTTTTAAAGGTAGAAAAAATCTCTTTATTCATAATTAAATAGATTTTTAGAATAAAAAAATTAAAACAGAAAATATCATGCTGACTCAAATTAAATATAATTCTTACCATTAATCCTTGTTTTGGAGCTTCTATATGAGGTCTCATAGCAAGAGGTTGAGATGAAGCACCAGTATTTGCACCAGTAAAAGTTGTTGCAGGTGCAACTGTTCTAGCTGCAACCAAATTAATTGGTTGAGTATGATCCCCTTCTTCATGATCAGTTGATTTATTTTCAATTTTCTGATTATTCATACTAGAATATGTATATATACAAAATAAAAATTTATGCATAGTAATTACAAACTCAAACTTTAATATATATATACTTGTAATCAAACACATCATTAATATTCTTTGAAGAAGTAAAATTAATATTTTTGATTAAAGATATATTTAAATAAACATACAAATGAAAAAATTATATATATAACAAAAATTATAACAAGTTCATCAATAATAATTTTTTGGTTTGTACAAAATTTACTATAGTTCTAAATGAATATCATTTGGACAAATTCATTTCTAAAAATCTATCCTTAATAGTTGTATAATAATCTTTAAGGTTCATTATCAAAAATCTATAATAACTTATATTCTATTTAGAAGCCCAAGTTTTTAAAATTAAAATACAATACAAATATCTAAATAAGAAAAAAACAAAAGCATAAACAGAATAAGAAGAAAATAAAGTTCCTATTAAAGCAGCAAAAAAATACAATAGTTTATGATTTACAAAATGTAATATTAGAATATGAATGAATACAAATAAAAAGTTGAAACAAATTATGAGCAAGAATAAACATTAAGGATTTATGCTTTGGACATATCACTCAAATTTAACAAAATACATTAGAAATGTTTTTTTTAAGCTTATGTTATAATGAATACTCTAAAAAGTTTCATTTTGTCCAACAAGAATCATAATTAACCCCCCCCCCCCTTAAACAAAAAACCAAAAAATCTACAATTAAAAAAGATACACCATAAAAGCTAACAATTCCTATCTCCAAATTTAAAGAAATTTTTCTAAATTATAAATTAAAAATTCCTTTTTCCATGATATGCAATATAAATTTATATGTATAAAAAAAGAAAAATGTAAGCATAATAATGAAAATTTAGAAAATTCTACATCTCATAGTTTACACTTCAAAGTTAATAAAAGAAAAGAAAAAGCGGCTGATTTAAAAATAGTTTAACAAAATTAAATATATTTTTAAAATAATATTAATGAATGTGAAAAAGGAAAATTTTAATCTCTTCAGTTTTTATTATTCATTTAAATAATGGGTTAAGTTTTCATTATTTACATGAATAATGAAAACTTACAAGAAATAACATTAGAAACTGATGATTTGATTTATTAAAATATATTACTTGGATTTTGAGTACTAACTAATATCAATTTAAGATCATATACTTAAATATTAGTAAATAAAATATTTCAAAATTTCCCAAATACAGAAAATATTTTATATAAGTTATAACATATTATTTAAATAATATAAATTGCCAATTTAACTGAATAATTTATTGCATTAAAACAAACAGTTCTTCAAAAAATGTAAATATTTTTTAATGTAACCATAATAATAAAAAATTCATATAATATCCATCCATATTACCTTCATTAATCTTAAAGCAGATCCGTTTGATTGTTAGTAAAAAAAAAAAAAAAAAATGAGAGAGATTATGAAGTTTATGACATTTAATTGATAATAAGTAAAATGTATAATTTTTATGATTTAATGTATGAATTAGTGAACATATTTCAAGTATAAAGTAAATTCACTTTTATCATTTAAAAAATGTCATTTGTTTAGTTGATAGTGTTGGTTCTTTTATTAACTATTTTAAAATTTTAGTAAAAGCTAATAAATCTTAATAAACACTAAGTATTTATTCTAGCTTTGACAGAATACATTGGAAATTAAAATTAAATCAAATTGAACCTATGAATAAGATTTAATAAAAATAAGAATAAAAAATAAAAAATTAATAGATATATTTAAAAAAACAAAAATTCAAACATCTTTCTGAAAAATCATTCAGGTTTATGGAACGTTTTTAACCATGAGAAAGTTCAGAAAAATATTGTTATTGAAAAATAATCTATTTGATCATAATTTAAAAAACATTTTACAAATAACATGACATGGAATATTAGTTATCAAAAAAAATCTACATGATATTTGATTAATTTTTCAAAAATTGTACGTTCGTACATTGAGATAATTTAATTATGAAATATTTTAGCGAAACTGAATTATCCTATTATTTTATACAATTTACATCGGGCCACGCAAAAAAATTGGAATGCAATTTTTAGAATTAATCATTTATTAAGTACTAATATTAGCGAATATTAAGTATTTTAAAGCATTTTTAAAATAAATAATGTGTATTTAATGAAAAAATTAATTTAAAACTTAAAATTATATGTCGTATTAAGTTTAGCAAAACAAAATCATAAAAAAGACAATAAATCAACAAGTGACAGACAAACATTAATAAACATATTCGATGTAATCTCTGAAAAGAACATATAGGCTACCATTTTCCTGTTGTATTATTGTAGATCTATCTCATAAGCCATACTTGAATCTTACTGACGACTTGCCAAGTTCCATAGCCATTTCTATAGAAACTAGAGGGAATGTTCAACGTCAAAATAAGTAGACGACATGCGATTATATGTGTACTTTATTGTAAATGTTAGTTAAACGAGACAAAATTAGGAGGAATACTTCACATACAAAAATAATAATTCAACAAATCAGTATATGTACAATTCCGAGAAAGAAAACACAAAATACATTTATAAGATACATCACACTTAGCATTTGATAAACATAAATAAACAACTAAAATTCGATGAAAAAGCATGCGTTTGAAACCAATATTTAAAAATGTCTTACTTCAATTTTGAAAATCCTAAGATCTTGCCAATACTTCATTTAAATAAACACATATCGACATACAATATACTTATGAGACATGCATATATCAAGTTATAGCAGTATTTTCGCATCCTTTTCACAAAAGAATTAAATTGTTAGCCGATACAAAACCTTGTCACACAAATCCTAACCCCAATTGATCAGATCAAGCAAAGTATCTCAGACGCAGCAATATAAAAACAAAATCAAAAGACATCTGAAATTCCTCCCAATGGGGAAGATCTATTTTTTTTTAAAACCTTTCTAATCTGCGCAAGCGTTACTATGCGACGTTGATGCCAATTGTGACAGCTAAAAACCAGCACGAATACTGCTAAATTATTATGTAATGGCCTAACAATTCGAGGAAAATAAGAATGTTCCAAAACAGTTTCGTTTCGAATAATAAAAAGCATTGACATAAGAATTTGAAGTCAAAGCTTCAGGAGAAACATTTTATTATTATTTTTATCGAAGACTCAGCCAAAAATACATGACATACTTTATTATTATTAATAATTGAAAATTCGTTTACAAATTAAACACAATACCTTTATTAATTACGTTATCAATCTTCAAATTGTTATTAAAAATAATAAGGGCTCCTCATTTGAAGAATTAAACTGAATTAACAATATCTAGTGAGCACAGCGTAGCTCAAATAATAATAATTTACAGTATACAGTGCTGACAAAAAGTCCTGAACAAGACTTCGAACCATAATTTTTAAGGAGTGGATCGAGACAGCGTTTATACACCAAGATAGTTTGCTTAGTGCAATGCTAGCGCCATCTGTTATTTTACGTAATACGGAAACTAAAATAATTGAACAGGCTTACTATTTTTGTATCGCAGTATTAGTCGAACGATTTTGCTGAAGTTTTTATTGCATTTTATTTACATTATGGATAATTTTTACTTTTGGTTTCTTGTCATTTTTTTGCTTTATTTTGTTAATTGTTTTATTGTCTTCCTTGTTATTTTAATTAATCAATTTGTTTTTTAATGTTCTGCAATAAACTTTTTCCTACTTATTGTGTTTTTTTAAATGGGGGCTGAAATGAATGTGCATAGCATAGATCATTTTGTGATCAAGTCTTCACTCGCCCTTTCTGTTTGAAAAAGCATTTAAAAAATATTCATGCTCACAACATTGCGATTTAAATGGATAGGTTTTGAAGGAATTCAATACTTTCAGTGGTATGTATTGTTGCATTTTAAAATTTAGTTTATAAATTTACACTGAAGTAGACTGAATTTTATACATTTCGTATAAATGTATTCTACTGAAGTTTGTGTAATTTTATATTAGTAAGTGTAAACTTTCTTTTAATTAGCAATTTAGAATTTGTTACATGGAAAGAAGAAGAAAACAAGACCATGTCAAAATATGTTTGACAGCTAGGTAGTAAAACACTTAAAAATGGTGACACAGTGAGGAATTATCACTGTTGTCGAAGTTGGACATACAAACCAAAAGATAACAGTCTCAAGAGTTTAAATCTCAAGGCTCTGCAAGAATTGGAATTAGTTACCCAGCAGTGATAAAAAATTAGATGGAGTACTGAAAATGTAGAAGTGCAATATTTGCCGAAGCATCAAAATCATGAAACTCGGAGCACATAATGCAGTCAGAGTCTGATAGGACAGCTATTGCTGGTATAGTATTTTATTTATATTAGTTTCCTTATTCTTAGTTTTATTATTATTAGTTACTATTGTTAGTTTTGTTTATTTATTTTTCAGGAAGATTAAAAGGTGAAGGAAGGAAATTTGATTTCTTATTGTATCATTCTTGATCAGCATAAGTTGAAAAATAAACTACGTCTTCACAGTTTATACTGGATTAAAAGATTCTGTTTTCTTTTTATTTATTTATTTTTTATTGAAATTTACAATGTGTAGCCACGAAAAATTGCTTAGAAAGATTTTCTGTTAGTATGAGAATAAATGGGCAAAACAGTCTGAAGAATAACATAAAATAACTGGATGGAATTTATAAAAGAATGCTCATGGATGTCAGTGCTAGATCATTGGTTTCAGGATATTGTATTAAATTATTTACTTGGTTTTGTATAAATTTTTATTATGGCGTTACACCTTAGAGAAGGAGAACTAACCCTGGTAAACATCCCTAATTTGTTTTTTCCCCAACAAAAAATATCAACTAACCAAAAAGTGGGTGTCAATCATTTCTGGGAAATCATATATGGGATCTGTAATAATGTTATCAGTAATTAATACATAGAATAAGACATATAGCCCTATTCTTGTACTTTGTTAATTGAGTCGTCGGGTGGAATTTTGTATGTTATCAGTAATTAATACATAGAATAAGACATATAGCCCTATTCTTGTACTTAGTTAATTGAGTCGTCGGGTGGAATTTTCTTTCATGTGCTATTTTCTGCATTGTATGTGAAATGGTTTTCTCCTTCGTTTTCTTATCAACTGTTTTTGGAAGAAAGTACACCCAACTCTTTTTTACACCGTCTTTTTTCACACGATTCTGAAATTACACAGTAGAAGGATTTAATAATTTTTTTACTCGAATATTTTGTTCTAGCACGAATCTCTTTAAAAAAATAAGGATTCGTGCCCTTAGCATGAGGACGATTTGATCGAATGTTTGACAGTTTATGATAATAAAGAGGTCAATAGTGACGAAGTCGAAGATGAAGTTTAGCTATTAACAATTGATTAAATTAGCGAGGGCTTTACATTTGCTACAAATATAGAACACAACATTTTCTTACTCGTAATTCTGACATAAAGCGTTCATTAAAATTTCAACGTAATCATAAGTTTTGTGTAACAGGATATCAAGTATTATATAAGCAACTTGAGAAATTATAGAAACAGCCTCTAATCAAAAAAAAAATTAACTGAGGGAGTTAATAACGCACGAAATTCTTCACTCGAATCAAAACCGACAATTGTACTAGATATATCTAACTCATCTACCGATGATAGCATTTGAATCCAATTCTTAATAAACGCACACGCTTGTTATCAAGCAGCAATGAATATATATAGTTGTTAGCAGTTTTATTCCTAATTTCAATTTGAATTTTTATATGTTATATGTATTTATAGGCTGAATTTTCACTGTACATTAATTAAAATTTTTTTGTACTAAAAATAGTTTTTGTTTTATAAATATCTAGCGAATGGATTTTATTATTACTTTTTTGTATGGTTTTGGGAAAACATTTAGAGATTTTTCAACCTACGCGATTTTTTAAAATTGAGGAACATATCTCCAAATTTACCATATGTCGCGTGCATTTTTTTACAGGACTTTTTTGCACGGTTTTCTAAGGAACGTATCTACAGTGTTAAAAAAAAGAGTTGGGTGTGTATATTCTTTCAAGTCATTCAACATTTTTATTCCCTTTCATGCTAACTTTTAGGATATCGATGTTGTGAGAGAAGGCCTGCTTCTTTAGAAAGTCGAAAGCATTAACTATCTTAGAGGGTAGAATTCCAAACCAGATTAATAATCATATCTAAGGTGGGTTTTTTTTTAAAGCTTGTTTGTAGCTTTGGTGAAGAAATTGTTAACCTGCTAAGAATAACTTTGAGCTTTCTAAATTTTAGGAAAATTCCTCATACATCTTTTGAGATTCAGTATCATCGTCTTCTTGGCGTCATCTTTCTGACCTAGAAGACGTGGTCACATGGTTTTATCAGAATTCTCAATGATAAAATGGTCTTAAAGTCTGAACTATTTAAAGCATCCAAGCCAAATTCAAACTTTGTTCTGGTGATAGTAATTGTAGTTTCAATATCGTTTGCCTTAAAGTCTAGTTTCCGACTTAAGAAAAGGAGATGTCATTACAGAACAACACTCAGGATCCGAACTGCTTGTTAGAACCCATTTCATTTGCAACTTGATTCGTGAACTCTTATTGATACTTTAGCACGAAATCAATAAAAAATTTGTATATATGTCAGTCAGATATTTGGTTGCATTTAGAAAATTTTATTGTATAAAAAAAAGCTGCGGATATCTTTAAAAGATTTTCAGCATTTAAAAAACGTAAAATTTTTTTAGCATAAAAATACACTTTTTTGAAAGAAAAAAATCGAAGCACTGAGGAGTTATCCGATTGTGAAAAAATTTCATTGGCAAAAACATCTTTATCGAGCACGCAAATGATCAAATTTTCAAGGCCAATGAACATGAATTGCGGTCATAGTGCGCATTTCTGCTGAGTAACTCGCAAAATATAAAACCAGTAATAGAGGCAGAAAATTGATCTTTTTTGTTTCGCCGTTGTGATTCCTTAGAGAAAAAACGAATAATGCCATCACGACGTTTTCAAAGACATTATAGGCAATTGAATGACTTCAAACATGGTCGCATTGTCGGAATGTGTGAAGCTGGATGGTCATACCGAGCAATAGGTCGGAAGTGCTGACAAGAATGTTTGGTGTGAAGCAAGATGCACAAATGCGAGGCACGATCGGATGATTGTTTGACAGGCCCAAATTGCTCCAACGGTATTATTGTCTATTATTCAACGTACTACAGCCTCTTCACTACCCCTCGTAGTACCTTGCACCAATTCATGACGCTTGGCTGAGGCGGGTTACACAAGCAGTGGCCTTTAAAATATCTGCCCTTGACCCCACAACAATGGCGGAATCGTCTGCCGCCAGTGGTGTCGCAGCCAATCATCATGGTTGCCAGCGGACTGAAACTGCATAGTGTTCAACGATGAATCTCGCTTTACTCTTGAAGAAGATGACCACCATCTCTCTGTGTCTGAAGAGTATGGGGCCAATGGTCTCAATCAGCCCTTATTTTAGAAAGGCATACAGCCCTAACCCCTGGTTTGAGGGTGTGGGGTTCTACCTCATACGACAGCAGGTTATCTCTAGTCATCTTTCCTACATCTTTAACAGCTCAACAATATGTTGATACAATCTTGTTGCCGGTTGTATAATCCATCATGCTAAATCGTCCGGGGGCCAGTTTTCAACCAGATAATGCTAGGCCCTATACCACTCGCATATCTCTGGACTGCCTTCATGCCGTTAATACTCTTCCTTGATCAGCAAGGTCACCAGATCATGTCTGAGACATGTTAGTGTGCCAGATTCGGGCATCCTAAGATATCGCAGATCT
>BMAO01007635.1:0-24600 GCA_019973975.1 Trichonephila clavata | reverse complement strand
TATACATACTTCAAAAAATATGTCTCAAAATAACATTTAAAATAAATTTACAGGTTTTAGGCACTTTATGTAAAGGCAATTAAAAAAAAGTATTGCATTTATTATTAAAATATTCTAATCTAATATGTTTAATATAATTTACTCAGTAATAATATTAATTTGTGATCCTGGTGTCACCTATCCAAGCATTATATTTGATAGCTGGGATATGGGCTTGCTTTTTTTCATGCAAACTATCGGTCTAGATCTATTGAGATTAAATGCAATTGCATTACATATTCTGAGTCTAATCTGTTTTTATGCTTTGTTTTTGTAGCAACTTTCGTTGGAAAATATATTTCACTTAAACACAATGATCTGAATGGCATTAAAATGTTTTTTTAATTAAATGTATTTTACGTGAATTTGCAACATAAAATTTAGAAGCTGTTTGTGCTAAGTTTAGATTTTAGCATCGAATATGTTGATAAGTTGTTTCCTCTCCTTCATTTTAGGTGTTTTTTCAAAAAATGCAAGAAGGGACATTTTCCATTCGAAAACTATTTAGTTTTGCAAGACATTGTGCTAACTGTAATGAGTATAAAATTATCTCTTGGAACCCGAGATGGTAACGAACAGAATATTCATAATCTAGTTGGAAGTATATATATAAAGAAAAAACATTTTAATATTCTTTTATTAAATAAAAGTTTAAAAAGTGTTGCAAAATAAAGTTATTATATATAAATAAAATTTTTAGTTTTAATGAATGCACATGTATTAAGTTTATATAATGACACATGTAACTATATAAACTTAATATAGAACGTTAATCCATTTTACATACACATTTATTTCTTCTAAATTTTTTTTGTGACGTGTGGAACCCCTGGGTATGGTTTGTGGGAACCCTAGGGTTCTGTGGAAAACATTTTGAAGACTACTGCTCTAGAACTTATAACTATTCCCCACAAAACATTAAATTTTTAATTCCTAATGCTTTTTTAAATGTGAATATTTTCTTTCTTTTTTCAAGTACCTCATGTTATACTAATTATAATGAGTTTCATTGTGCTGCTACCACTTAATTTTTTTTTGTTTGAAAATTCTCAAAACGCTTTAAATTCGAAATCCTCTAAGGTTTTGAGAAATAGAATATGAACTGAAATTCAGCATGAAGAAATATTACTTTATGGTTTTATGTCTATTTATACCATGATATTAATTTATGTTCATTTTGTGAATGGTAGAGTTACAAATTCATTATTTTTCAAGCTTTTATTTTTAACAATCTGAAATGTATTATTTACTGCTTTGTCATGTATCAAATTTTTTTAAATGTATAATACAGATATATCTCATTATTTTACACATATTTACGAAGATTCAAGGTTGAGCTAATAAAGAAAATATCAATATTTTGATTAATTTTGGGGTACCATGTTGCCTTGGCAAAAAGTATGTATGTATGGTTTACCTCTATTTTTTTGTCCAACTTTTTTCAACATAATAATATAAAATGTATACTGGTTTAAATGTTTGTCTAAGAAAACATTTTAAAGTTTAAAATATGAACATTCAAATTTATTCTTATTATTTGTTTAAAATTCTTTATTCTATATCTCTGGATCTGAAACCATTTTTTTTGGTACTAAATTATACAGGATGCAGAACACATGCATATCAATATTTTTATTCCATACTAGCTGTTACCCACTACTTTGTCCGCTTGGAATTGAACAAAAAGTGTTGTCAGTTTGCAGAGTTTACAAAAACTTAATAATTCTGTATTCCATGTAAAGAAATACCTATGATAAATTGAATGTAATTCTGCTACTTTGTGATATTAAGAGCGGATGTGCCTGATGGGGGCGACATGCGCTTAGGCCGTATGTTTTATTTTAAGTAATATATATAGCTCCTATTTCAATCAACATTGGTTTTAATTTTGTTTTTGCAAACCCTAATTTTTGTTCTAAAATAAAAGTAGCCTATAAAATACTCCTTATAACATCAGCTGTCTACAGTAAAAGCCCCATCAAAATCAGTCTAGCTGTTTCAGACTAGCTGGAACAAACAGATAAAATATATACTTTTAAATGCATTTAGTAAAAAGCTGTTAATTTGAAATTACAGAAACTTCAATTTTATTTATTTGTACAGATTACTCTTTTACATAAATGCACAATTAAAAATTGAATAAAGGCTGCATAGTATTGTTGGGCACTTACCTACTATCGCAACAATGTGTCAACATTCAAATAACTCGTCAAGTTGGCAACCCCTATTTTGCATGTGTTGAAAGCACTGAATTGGCAGCCATGTGCTTCATTTCATATAATGTTGCCCATAGGGTTGCAATAATACACAAGTACCCTATTTCTTGTAATCAATGAGTTAAAATTGTAAAAACAAAAATTTAAATTTGCAAATGTATTTATTGTAAATTTTTAATCTTGATATATATTTACAAATAAGAATTTAAATTGTTAGCATATATATTTTCAAAAATTAAATAGCTATTATCTATTAAATACTTTGCTTGTATATATGGAATAGTAAAGCCTTACTTTGTTTTGGTAATAATTATTTTCTGTTATTTTATGTGATCATTCTTTAATTATGGTAATAAATGAAAGCTAATTTTTTATCTTCTCTAAAATTTATTCTGTTCTCTGAAATTTCTTTTAGGAATAATTTTTCTTTTTACAAGATGTTCGAAATAAAACATCTTTGTAAATTTGTATATACTGTTACCATTCACTTTAATGCCTGATTATTTTAATCAAAATAATAAACTTACCCAAACTTATTGTGTAGCCTTAGTTTAATAATTAAAGAAAACATTTATTACTATTTATCAATTTTAATCCCTTATGGTTTTTCATGCCATACTACACAATGACGAGCTACACTCGTTGTGTGATTAAAGATACTGAATATGATAATTCCGAACTCTCTCCAATTGAGGTTTTCGAAAGAGTAATATTTTTATTTTATCTATCAGTGTTCATTACAGAAGTATTTGTGTTCTACTCAACACATTGAGAGTTTCAACTAACACCCAATGTCTTTTCCTCAAAAAATCAGTGTCAAAATGATTTGAATTGTGAAAGAGAAATGTCTCCGTTAATCGAAAGGCCTGCACACTGCAATAAAATAATTTGGAAAAATAATCATGCTGAAATTTCAACTCCATAAGTTTTTTAATGTCTTTGCAGTTATATATATACATTTAACATAATATTTAGCATTTACATAAACATTCTTAAATCTCGTCTATACTAGGCAGCTGCAACTAATCACTTCATTCTATTGAAAATGTTTTGATCCAGTGCTACTTGAAAGATTAAATAAGGGATAAAACATCTGTTCACAGCATGCCTCAAAGTTAAATAAAGCAATGCTAGATACTCTTCATGATAGTTGCATTAGAAAATTACATACATTGTGCTTAGCAATCTAAAGCAAAATGTAGAATGAGTGAACAGATGCAATGGAGAATGTATGTGTTCTAAATTAATAGAATTTTAGATTTTGCTCCAACTTTCGAGCAGTATTTCATTTTTAGAATATCACCATGAAGTTGAAGGATTTTTAATCACCCTGTGTTACAAAAAGATTTAATTGATCTAATTGCACATTTAATTAGCTGTTTGAATCATTTTTATGAAAACATAAGTATTAAAAATGAGATTATCAGAATAAATTCCATACATATATTTTCTATAATAGGCAAAATTGACAACTGAATTGAAACATTACAATTTTTACATACAATATTTAAATAAAGTTATTTTTTTTACTATGCATGTGCAAATTTATCAAAATTTTCACTCAGAATTTTGTTGCTAATAAAAGAGGGTAACTTATATAAAGCATTCTGTTGAATATTGTGTGAATAGGTATTATATCAGAAAGGTATTAACAATATAAATAGAATATTTGTTTCTCTGAATGTAGCCAGATAAAAGATTTTCCCTAAAGTGTCATTGTTTATTTCGAATGATGGATTAAAGATAACTGCAAACAAAATGAAAAAACAAATATTGACAACAACAAAAAAAAGAAACAAAAGTAGGAAAATAAACAAGTTTTTTTTATTAGAATTATTAAACCGATTTATATAAAATTTACTAATATGTAAAATACATATATACAGCCATATAAATAGAAATTAGACATGTTAAATACATAAATTCATTGCACTATAAATTCTCAATGTTACAGAGAGAGAACATTTCTCCAAAACCTTTCTCACCGAAGCACAACTAACTAGTCACATAACAACCATTTAGTCGACTCTATGAGCTAGTGCACAACTGTAGACGTAAGAGTTGATGGTTAAATCAAGATACCTTTTTTTAATTATTTTTCTGGTGAGCAACTATTGATAGTTTATACTTTCTCATTGAACCCAATCTCTTCTAAATAGCAATTAAACAACTGAGTAACTATAAATTGATTGCATATACTGCCCCTGAGTTAGCCATGTATGCCAGTAAAGGAGTTTAAGCATGAGTTTTCTTTCAAACTTTATGTAACAACCTTTTATACCTCAAGTTTTAAGAGTGAAAGTAAACATTGAGTGAAACAGATTAATTAGTTTTAATATTTCATTAAAATTTATGAGGGGAAAAATTAATTTGCTGGTTTCAATATTCAACTATTTCACATTGTAAGCATTTGGAATTATAAGTAAAATTTAACTCTACACAACTCATTTCTGAAAGTGTTGCAATTTCTTTAAAACATACATATTTTATCATTTTAATAATGTTTTCATGAGTATTTTCCGATAGATAATATAAAGTTCCAATTATTGCAGAACTTTATAAAAAATTATTTTCATTATGAATAAAACATCTTTACAGAAGAGTTAAGTTTTAGTTCCCTTACTGTATTTAAAAAAATTATGTAAATGTTACAAAACAAAATACATTTTAAATAAATTAACTTCTGTATATAAGCGTAATTATAAAATGGGAAAATTTTTTCATAAGAAATTTACCACAATGAAAATGGAACTTCAGATGAAATTATTCACAAGAATACTGCTTAAAATAATAATGCATACAGATCGCATAATTTTATATCATTAATTGAATTTTAACTTCTATAAAAAATTTCTCATCTTTAATCCCTTTTTACTAAACCACAAAATATATTTTAGCATAAATCACTACTATTAGTTCATTGTCCAAGAGTTCAGTACATTCGACTTTGTTGGCATGCACAAATTATTGAGAATCATGTATCTGGCTAGTATTTTTATTCTAAAAATTGAATTCTTTAATAAGTTATAAGCCTATTAAGTGTTTTTTTCCTTAATTAGACTCATATGTATGATAAAATAAATATGAACTCATACATTATACATAACTAGTGTTTTAATGCCTCTTTTGTGAGTCAAGGTAAAGTAATAAATTGTTTCGTTACATGCCTTTAGGTGTTTTCTAAGAAAGTTTAGCAGCGTTCTTACCCACATGTATTGAGTAAACTATATTTCTGATGATGCATGAGAAAAGATATGGAAATGAAGAATTTTGTATGAAATTTGTAAAAAATCAAAAATTTATAATTACACACATTTTAATAATTTCTAGGGAATAGAAAATTTATTTGTATACATTTAATAAGTATTCAAATATTTGAAAAATATGCATAGTTACCTAATAATATACAATAGAAAAATGAGATAAAAAAGGTTTTGTACAGTTAAAAAGCAATAAGCATTTTAGGGCAATTTTTTTCAGACCATTGCATGCCTGTTATTTAGTAAATATAGTCGAATATCCATTTTATGAACCTCTTTATTTTACAAACTTTTTTCCTGGAACTAAACACAAAGTATATTGAAAATTAACCCTTTAAGCGTTCCAAACGTCTTTTTCTGCCATCCTGAGATGCTTCAAAAACGCACCACACGTTTTTTCCCGTAAGACCGTGGACTCACCAAAAATGCACCAAACGTGTTTTTTCCTCCTCAAGTAACCGCTTCGAAAGTGTTAGAGACGTCTTTTTCCGAAATCCTTTTCCCCCTTTAAAGGCTTAACATCTTGAAGGATAATTAGGGAGGGTTGGGGTGACACAAAGGACTCTGACAGAAAGTTTTATGGCTTGCCCCGTTCTTCCCCTGCAGCAATCGTAAAAAACTGGGAAGAATTTAAAACCTCCAGAGCGTACGGACTATCAGTTAAAGTTTGTAAGTAAACTTGACTTGAAATATTTTTGGGTTTGAATTAAATAAATTCTTTGATGTAGTTTTCACGATCTAAGCGTTTGTATAAATCTTTCATTTAAATCATTTTTTTAAGTTCCATCACATAAGTAATATAGATGATATACTCACTTTTGATTTAATATTAATTTGAAATTCAACTAATTGGGAAGGAAAAGGGTAGCTTTTGACAAAATCACATTTTTTTCTTTACCTTAAAATTCTCAAGTAGAATTAAGTTTTTTTTTATAATGTATCTCTAAAAATATCTATGATATATCTATTTTTAAATTCAAAGTATATATCAAAACAATGAGGATAATTTACAGTTTCGTTTTTCTTATTTTAATTAATACTTCTATTTTTTTAAAGAATTATTTCGTTTATGTCAAAAATTTATAAAAAAAAAGTTCAAAATTTAAAACCTGTTAAACTTTTAAAATTCTAAACATGAATAATTTTTAAGTTTCTGTACAACAGAACTTGCAAAAATTTTGTACGCATTGATAAAAATAACAAAAAAAAACCTATTTAAATCCTTTAGTTTTTCATAATATCAAAGCCAGGTGTTCAGAGTATCTTACATACAATCCCTAGTTTTGTATTGTTTAGATAACAAATTATAATAGAATTTTTAATGTCTGAACTTCAGTTTCCTTCAAAGAGAATGGGAACAACAAGATCAAATTTTTAAGCTTGAATCTTTGGCCAAAGAGAAATGAAAAGCACCTGGACAAATTTACAGTTGACATTTGCATCAATAAATAAATATAAAGATCCATTTTAAATTCAAGTTAAAAAAATATCTATTTATGCAAAATCCCTTATCATTTAGGTTCTGTTATAGAGATTGGCTGAAGAACAAGTAATTAAAATTTGGACATTTTTTGTAATCTTAACCATACAAAACCAGGAATTTTATATTAGCTGCACTGAAATTCTGCATTTGAATTTCGAAAAATATATTTGTGTATGTATCTCGCGTACGCAGTTGAAAAATATTTACCATAAATACTAATAATTCTTTGGATATTTAAAATTTAAAATTGAATTTTTAATATATTCCACTTCTAATATTTTTCATTTCTTCCGTAAATTTCATACAATTTGGTTGAATGAGTGAGTGAATATTAACGTCGCTCTACTCAGCTATACTCGAGAACTTTTGGCGACGAACCTCGTCATTTTGAACCATGGTCAAGTGACGAGGATGACACCTGTGCTAGCACCTCTCCCCTTCTCCTAACTACCACACCACACCAACAGAGGGACGTTTCAGCTCTTGACAGATTTAACGTGCATCGTGCCCCTACACGGCGGCTCTTCAGTGGTAATGAGCTAGAACTCATGATACGCCAGCCACGAGTCCGTTACCTCGAAAAGGTTTACCTGTTTCATTAAAAAGTTCTAAAGTGAAGAAAGTGGAAATTATGGCCTTCCAAAAGGGAAAAATGTGTGTTTTGAAGTACAAGGACAAAAAACCCCTGCATATGATTAGCATTTTTCATAACACTGATATGATGGAAGTGAAAGCTAAGAAACGGGATTCTGTGAAAATGAAATCAAAAGCAGCGGTGTTTTTATAATACCACCATGGGTGGTGTTGATAGATCAGACCAGTGTCTATCCTACTATCCTGTTGCCCGAAATCAACAAAGGAAATACTACAAGAAGATTTTTCGACATTTGTTAAATCAAATTGTGTGGAATTAATTCCTTCACTATCTATAAAAAAAAAATGGTGGTATTTTAAATCATATTGGTTTTCGAATGAAACTGATTGAACGATTGGTTAGTAATTCCGATTCTCGAAACTTTGTTACCTCTGAAATTTCTGAAAATGTAGTCCGTTTAATTGGAAGGCATGAATGGAAATATGTGCTTCATAATGGCTTCATATGTGGAAAGTGACTCTTCAAGAAAAAACAAACCACCACGAAAATGTGTCGTATGCAACCTTAAGAAAAATGATAACGGAAAACGCATTCGAAGAAAAACACGTTTTGAATGTAAAGACTGTAATGTTGGACTGTGTGCAGCGCCGTGTTTCGAAAAATATCACACTGGGACAGTGCTATAAACGACGTATATCAATCAATCAATGACGTATCTATCAATGTATACAAAAATCTTTTTTCTTAAAATTAACGGTTTAAAAATAATGTTTTGAACAAATATATTTCTTTTTGCCCTCTATATGCATATGTACACTTCTAGCTTCAGTAATGTACAATTGTTTAGATAAACTTTTGGCTTTGTAAAAGGTATTTTGCTTTGACTAAACATTTTATAGCAAATTTTAATAATATTTTGTATACATCTTTGATAATTTTTGCTTTTTATACCTGTTTAAATTATTATTTATAAAAGTTTCTTTGCAATTGTTTGTAAATTGAACAAAACCTTTTCTTACACAATTATGTATATTTGAGGATGAATTCTGATTTATTTTATATTCAGTAGATACAAATTTTTTTGTAAATTGCTTTTTCTTTGCAATTTTATTTGTTTTAAAGCATGCATATTTATATAATGAAATTTCTAACTATCCAAATTATGTCGGGCTTTTCTCCATTAAAGGCTTTTAGGATTTTAGAAATCATCTTGTAATTATTCATTATATATTTAATAAGGAAAAATATTTCCATATATAAATAAATATTTGGTCCCGTAAGTATATAATTGTTTTTAGCTACAGTTTGTAAAATGTATTGGAATTAGTAGTGGGACCGGAGTTTTACAAATTATGATTGTTTTTGACTGCACTAAGTTACATATTTATATTTCATTCTTTTTACATTATGAGTAGAAGTCATAAACAGTTCTATAATAGTAAAATAAATTTTTGTTTTATATTCAAAGTATACTATTATATTGATTCTGAAAATAATAAGTTAGTTTGACAAGCCATTATTTAACAATTTTAAAGCATTGAACATTTTTGAAGTTTTTTAAAACTTTTATAAAATACTAAATTATTAAAAATATTTAATTATTGTAAATGATTTATATTTCTTAGATTATTGGAAACAAAAAGTATAGAATTTAAAATCTATTTCTTTGTTGGATTTTACTAATTATTTTTATAGCTAAACCTGGAAAAACACGAAATTTTTCAAATATTAACTTTAAGATTTTTAAAAAACATAACTGGAGCTCCCAGTCTTAAATCCAAATGAACTTTTATGGATCATATGTTTGGGAGTATTTACAAGATATTTCAAGATTAGAAAAAAAAAGCGTTTGGGATTAGAAAACACATTTTCAAAATTAAAAGTCTGAAAAAAACGCATTTATAAAATTTGGAAAGGCATAAAACAAAAACTAATAGTGTCTGTAAAGCTCTAATTTTTAATATGTTATTTTCCAACTTATGTTCTACATCCAAACACTACTTGAAATAATTATGACTGAAAATATCTTTTTTAATTCAAAATATTCTTTTAAGCAATGTTAATAACATTTGTTACTTTGATAGATTATTCGGTTTCATCTTAACCTAATATTTTCACAGGAGTTTTAAATACACAAAACATTTATACACACAAAATAATAAAGATATAAAGGTAATCCCGAAATCACCAAGTTTGTAAATAATGTCTATTTTTTTTCTAAATCGGGGTAGTTTAGCAAGTTTGGGTTTTTGTTGCATGACTTGAAAATACTAAAGTAGTACTACAAAATATTTACTATAATGTAGGGGAAATATTTAGTTCTTTTTACAATATTTATATTCAGAACATTTACATTTTGAAGTCTAATTGTAACATCATCTGTGAAAGCTGGATTTTAGATTCATAAATTTCAGTCGCGTATTCCTTCCCTTTCAAATGTTATTTCTCACAGAAGCCTGCTTACATTTTTGTCATGGCATTTTCTCAGCAGGAAAAAATTAATGAAAACAAAGAAAATGCTTTTAAATTATATAAATTATGTGTACAAATAAATATAGTGGTCTTTAAATCAATCTTAATTAAGTAAATGTGAGAGAACTCAAAAGCTTCAAAACATAGCAAACAGAAATGATTTTAGAAATTAGAATTGCAGTTAATACCCATTTCACACGAAAAAGTGGCTTGTGTTCAAAAATATTTTCAATTAATTCAATTTAGAATTGCAAAAATACTTTAAAGTGAATTCAAAACTAAAATCAAATCTCTGAAAACTTTAAATTTCTTAAAACCTAATTGGTTTTCAGGTCGTCTGGAATGTATGCTTTGTCTAAGATCCAGCCTAGAGCCTAGGCTTTTTTTACAGTTTAAAAGTATCCTAAAATGATAAGAGAGAGATCCCAGTTCAATTAGAGCAAGCTTTCCAAATATATGGGCCACAAAAGTTTTTTTAAAAAAACCTGATGTTTTTGTTATTATGCCTTAAATTTGGAAAAATTCTCGACACTTAAGAGAATATTATTTAAAAACCAAAAATTATAATCCGTTTTTTCCACATGTGTAATTTTTTTACAAAACTACCCAAAATTTTTAATATAATAACATTTCAAAAGCAAAAGGTTGGGTTTTCTTGCTATATAGAATGAGTTATGAGGATGATGAATTTATACTGTTAATATTTAAGAATAAAATAACAATTTGTAAGGTTCTAATCCTGGAATTAAGGATACATCTCTAAATGTTAAAATTGCTTATAAAATTTCTTATATTATTAATTGTCTGTTAATTTTACTTATGTAAAATGTTCTAAGTGTACTGTTTTTAAAAGACAAAATTAATCAGTAAAATATCGTTGCAATGTCTGAATTGAAAGATGTAGTTACGGATGACAATTTCCCATTTATAAATATATGCGAATATGCATTTAAAGGATGTAATACTAAAGAAACAGAAAGATGAAAATGAAATCTGAACAGAAAATGGGAAGAAACACACTTTCGCATTTAACACATTTAAGAAAAATATATTTCCTTATTAAAATTATTGATTGAAAGTGTATTAAATGGTTCCGACACAAATGCTGAAGTGGGGAGAGTATTATTTTATTCTTAGTGCAAGTTGTTATGAAGAGATTTGATTTATGCAGAAAAAATTCATTCAACAGAAAAGTATAAATTTAAGAATTAAAATTTGCATAAATTAAAAGTATTAAAACCTCTCTTTAATGTTATTTTAAATTAAAAATATAATAAAATGCAGAAACCCCAGTTTTAATGTACAAGTTTCTTCATCGTATATAACAGAGGTTCCCAAACCTTTTTGTCTCATAGACCCCTTGCCATGTTTTTCGGTTTCGGGTAGACCCCTGCCTACCTAATATTAAATTTTTGCAAATTTATCAACTTAAATGTCTTTTTGATAATTGGTGCTACTACTTTCAAAAAATTAAATTTTTAACTGTAATGAAGTATAGTTCTGTGTTTAAAACTTAAGAAGCGCATATAATGAATTAAAATTAAAACAAAATAACTGAACAAATGCTTTTAAAGAGAAGGATGAATCTGGTGTTTCAATAACAAATTTTCAATATTTAACATCAATCTTGTCAGGTTTAACCCTAACCTTCCTTTTTCGTAAGTGCCTACTTCTTTCTTTCTTTTCCTTTCTTTTTTGTTTTGAGTTTGGAAAACTCAGTGAAACTCCCCCTCACAAGGAAAAACACATTTAAAAACTTTCTAATGATATTCCATAATTTGTGACAAATATCAGGTATGTCTTTTTAAAGCCAAAATTACTGACATCCGTTTCTATAAGATCTTCATTAGGACCTATTCTAATCAGTTCCTATTGCAATATGACACTTTTTTTTTTCAAAGCGACTATTTGAAATCATTGTCTACTGCTGTATTACTAAAAAAAACAATCTCAAACTTAGTTTCAAAATCTGAGTAAGGGCATTTAAATGTTAAACGTAGGTTAAAATGTCCTGACAGACTGTGACAAATTAAAAAAATTCGTGACGTTCAATATTATACTTATTTAACTTAATTTTGGAAAAAAAATGCTGAAATATTCCTTGTATATAAAATTTATGTTGTCACCTAGTATGGTAGTCACCTTTTATGTTGTTAAACTAACCTCACTAAATTTAGTAAACGTTAAATTGGTAAAATCTGGTTCCCACTGGATCAAATTTTTTTAAAGATTAACGCCATGATCTAGTTTAATGAGAACCACGATCATAGACCCCCATTTACACCTCATGAGCCCCCAAATTATTTTTTTTTACTCGCGTGGATCTCTTGCAGGTCGTCATAGACCCCTGGGAGTGCATATAGATAAATTTGGAAATCCATTGGTATATAATAATACTACATTTATTCTCATTTTGCTTTTTAAAAAAGATGATCACTTTTACTTTTTACCTCATAATTTTTTTTTAAAAAAAAGAAAGAAAAAAAACCAGGAAAAAATATATATTGGTTTGCGTTTTCTTAGTCTGATATTCAATAATGTTACAGTTTACTTCTGTCTTGATCAAATCTAATACCAAAATCAAAATGTTTTTTTTTTTAAATTTTTTTAAAGTTTTATAAAATAATAGGAGAAAAAAATAAATTTTCTTTTGCTTATTAAAAATATTTTTCAACTTTTAACTCGCCATTTCTTTAAATCTTTATTTTTTATCCTTTATTTGCTTGTTACTATGATTCAACAAATTGGATGGTTTCTGTTCGCCGTGATGTGGATCCAACGTTCATCACACAATTTTCTCACAAGGCAACAGCTATGAATGAGAAATCTCCCCTTTCCAACAACACAGAAACCGAAAAAGCAATAAAATCATCCCCTACAAAAGCGCTTGTAGACCTCCCGTATCTTAAAGGGGGAAGGCATAAAACTGTGGTGCATTTTCGAAGCAGTTCCCAAAAATAAACATGAACCGTTTCGCTACTGCCAGCTTTGAAAAAGTAGACCGCTTTTGAATGAGTTTCAATTAGAGCCTCACCCACTCAGAGGATTAATCTGTAACAAATTTCCCACAGTATGACCTCTTTTTCGGGATTTAGAGACTTCATTAAATAGAGGTCCAACAATAGAGGTTCGATTGTTAATTTATGTGATATGAGATAATTTCTAGATTAAAAAATGAGTAATTCAAAGGGAAGTTCTATGACAAAGCTGATTGGTACACATTATAGTATACTATAAAATAATACAAGTTATAAATTAAGAACTAGATTTATTATTTAAGAGGTAGAAAATGAGAGATGAGTAAATAATGTGATTTTCATACTAAAATAATTTACAGGACAGTAAAACAAAAAACATAAAAATGAAAAAACAAGTAAAAAAATAACATCTGTCACATGCAATAAATATGAAATTCTTGATTTGGAACTTATGTATTCCAGATTTTCTTTTTCTAAATAAACACCATTTTCCACGTCACCCAGGAGGTATAGTGCAGAGACGCATTACCAGCAATGTCATCCATATCTTTAGTAACCTTCAAGAAACCACAATTTCACGGTACCATCCATATCTCTAGTAACCCACAAAGAAATTGTAGGATCATACAAAATATATTTAGCATTGGGTTAAGTTTCTTTTGAGTTAATTCTTTTTATTTTAAAGTATAAGGGGCCATACACACAGTGTCCTTTCAGTAACAAAATAGTCATTTTATATATACATTACACTTTAAATACACAAAGATAGTATAATTTTAAAGAAATTGAAACACTGGTAATTACAGCTTCAATTCAGATTCACCAATGGGTACTATAATATAAATTTCACAATAGCTTAACATTACTTTAAACAAGTTTAATATGTTTCAAAACAAATGCATAAATTTAATTACAAACAATCAGAAAAATTGCTTACTTGATGCTGATTTTTGAAATATAATGTAATAAACATGTTTCTCAATATACAAGGCAGGGAAAAAAATCCCCCTCCAACACATTTCTGTAAGTGAACTGGCATCATTAGTTTTTATATTTATTTCAGGTTTGGTGAAACTAATCTAGATTAGTTACTTCAAGTTAAGAATATATATATATGTTAGTTATATAATAATACAAAATTAAAATACCATTGCTCTCAATGAAGTATACCAATGTATAATGAAAAATCTTAGCATTAGATACCTTTAAGTATTACAGGAATAATCCACTTGGTACACATATGTCCTGAATTCACCATGGTTCAAGTAGGTACTTTTTTTTTGTTTAAAAAAACAAATGCTAATTTACTGATATATATGCATTTGAATGCTAGTAAAAATTCTCAACTGGTTTTTCTGTTTTGAGGACTAATTTAAGTGTCAGAAATGAGCAACGATATTTTATGGAACTGCAGAGAGTCAAATAAATATGTTAAATAAGATTCTAACTTATTGAAATTCAAAGAAATAAAAATCACTAAAGGTTGTTTTATTTTATCAAACACCAAGTAAGTGGTAAACTTTACCACACATTTAATTATTAAAGGATGAATAGTATACTGCCTTTGAAACAGAGATAAAAAATAATGATCGAAATTTAAGCGTAAATGCTTTTAATGTTTATTATTCTAATTAAAATGGAAGTCAAAAAATTTCCGAACAATCAAGAGGAAAAATTGTTTCCTCAATTTTTACTGGAAAATAAACTGACTCCTGTTTTTAACACACTTTTAAGTTTTTACTATTAATAAAATCAGATGTGTTTTAGCAATCTAAACTATGGGTGCTAGTATGCATTACTTTAAAGTGTATCACAATTGCACCTAAAAGAATTAAAGATTGTACAAGACAATATTTTTAAAAATATTCCTCGAATTAAATAATTTTTAACATTATGAAAAAGCAGCATGAAGTGGCCCTCTTAAAGAAACATTAAATTTAAGAAGATACAGAATTCTTTTATAACAGTAAGAGATGAGAACCGAATTTACTACCTGTAAGTGAAATGCATAAAGTCGTTCCTTTCAAAAATGGATTTAACTTTGCAGCTTAAACATAACCAGTACAACTTTAGGAAAACTGTTTTTGAATATAGAAAGTAGCTAGCAATGTATTTTTTGAAACTATGGATACAGCACAGTTAACAGCTTTTTGTAAATCTCCCTATTTTGAAAGAAAGACATTCCATCAATTAGAAATGCATTTTATGAACAACATTAACATGAAATGATACTAGGAAGAATGCTTATAGCCTACTTAAGTATTATTATGGCGGTATTTCTCTCTGCAACTGTTCCATCAGGAATTGAAGCCTCTTGCTTTGATACGAGTGAATTTTCGAAACTTCAGATCCTTAAGAGTTTGTCGTAGTCTCCAAAAGTTCAGTGTAATTGATATAATTACCTGAGATTTTGTAACAGAGTTTCTTAGCTCAATGCTCAACCTAGAGGTTAAGTCCTCTAATATAATCCACATGGGAAGTATACTCGGCTATACCCCCCCCCCGAGCACAGGGTCACCATATAGGTAAATCCAACAACCAGGTTGACATGAACTAAATAAAGAGTGAATGATCATAAAGGCATCTCTCTCGAAGGACAACTTCTTTTCGAGCAGTTTTAATCTTGGAGGCAAGTTCTGCAAGAAAGGAACATTTCATAATTTAGTTTTCAACAACCACATTGACATGAAATGAGGAAAGATTGGTGCATACATTGCTTTAAGTTAAGTGTTTATGGTACTTATATATTATTGTTGTTTTGCTCTCTAGGAACCTGTATTCTTTTTGATAAATTTCATTTGCTGGTTAATATTTTTATTTGTTGCACGGGTGGTAAACTTGGTCAATTTGTTGCATTATCCAAACTATTCTACAGTAATTGTTTCTTTTGCATAACGTACTTGATCAAAGGATTTCAATTGCTTAATGCATCTTTCAATTCAGTAAAAGTCCATTCATTTCCGAATCCATCGAACCTTTACATAGATTAAATATTACTATATCCTCTTCTGGTTGGAATTTTCTCATATGAGCACAAAAGTCCTTTTTAAATCCGACGGTTGACCCACATTTCTCGCAAAAAAAATATTGGTTTATTTGGTCTTGAAAAGAGCCTTTCAATAAAATTTGTTTGAGACATCTTAGACACGTGCAGCTAATGATCGCTTCAAATCCAACACAGCTGGGAGAACCCCAACACGGCTGCCAGAAACCCATGTCTCCTGCGTTCCAGATTAGACTCGTCCAAGCGCATGGGCAGAAAAAACTCCCATAGGCAGCCGTGTCGAATTTGAGACGCTAGTGAAAACACAGCAATACTAAGAATAATGACGCCATCTATATATATTTTTAGTAACTAAACTTAATATAAGAATATATTAAGAATATTATATACTATAGACTAAATATATTAAGAAATATAATAAGAAAATTATATACTATAAACTAAATAGAAAAGAATACGTTAAATAAAAATAATTAAATAGCTATAACTTTGAAGACATATATTTATATATAAAATTAGCTGGATAGTTACAGTCTAGGCAACTTTGAAAGAATTTTTTATAATTATTAATTCTCAATACTTCTTCAGATACTAAATCATTATTTCTTTTTATATAATTTAGAATGATACTTCTAAAAATTACAATGTGAAGGGTACTATTCCAATATGGCATTTTTATAACATTAAACTCAAAAGGGTATCTTTTATCAAAAATATTACTTTTTAGCATATTATTTTCAACTTTTAATTCTAGATCAAGGAAATTTGCTGACTCTGTATATATATATATATATACTTGCAACCTAATATCCAGTTACAATTTTAATCGCCCTCCCTCTCCATACAATAACAATATATCGAATTCGACAATACGATACTTTGAGGCGTTAAAGCTACAATACGACTTTAACCTATCCACCTCCAGCTCATTTAAACGCCTCGCTGAGCCCGTACGTAAATTGTCCTAAACGAATATATACGTCTTCGCGACGAAACGATATTTTCTGTTCACTACTATTCATAAACTTATTCCGGAGGCTTTGGAATGCAATAACATGACCTTAAAACAACACACACACAGTGCGTGTGTTTGCGAAGGATTTACTTATTTCAGAAAATTTTCTTATTTATTCACTTCCCCCTCCCTCAAATACACCACACACTCGTGCATACATGCAAAATGATGGCATTGTTGAGTGAATTGTGTATCTTTTAATTTGCTGTTAAGGGATTAATTATAAACCACACAAATTATTAAGATAGTGCTAATTTTGGCATATAATTTTATATATGACAAGTCCGTGCGGTCACTGGTTCTTAACTTAGCATTGTTAAATTAAATAAAAAGTACATTGTTTAGTACTGATACATTTATAAACGTATCACATCGGTTTAAGTGTTTTTTTTTTAATTTTTCATTACATCAGAAGGCATTTTGTTTGTTTACTTTCTTAAATTAAAATTTTTTTAAAATAATTTTTTGTTTTTGACTTTTTAATATGCCCGCGCCCCCTTCCTAGAGTTATCACGCCCTCCTAGGAAGGCGCGCCCCACAGTTTGAGAAGCGCTGGTTTAGTAAGTAAAATAGTGTTTTAAATTTTTTTTGGGTTTACCCGCCATCCTAAGAACTTTGATAACACGAATTCAGACCGAATCCTCAAACGTTGATACATACACGCAGCCTAAATGCCGATTTATAAGGATAGGATAAATTTATTTATACATTCTAATACAGCATAACACATCACTCAATAAGTTCCGGGCCTAACTAATAAACCAACAACTTTTCTACAAAATTGAGCTTTATTTATGAAGATACTCCCCTTCAAGAGTGATACATACAGCCCAGTTCTCTTGTAATATTTTAATACCTTTTTCGTAGAACGATTTGTCTTTGTTCTCAAAATAGGCTTTTATTTTGGTAATCATTTGTACCAAACCTCTTTCCTTGCAGCTTTTTCTAAGATCTGCAAACAGCCAGTAGTCACTGAGGGCCAGATCTGGACTGTACGGTGGGTGGGAAAGTAATTCGAAGTGCAATTCGATCAATTTGTCCATCGTTTTCATGGACTTGTGTCACGGAGCATTGTCTTGGTGAAACAGTACTTTTGCATTTGAGGACTTTTTTTCTTTATTTTTTCATTCAGTGGATCCAATAACGCCATGCAATATTCACTATTAATTGTTTTGCCTTTCTCAAGGTTGTCAAAAAACAAAAGGAAATGAGCATCCCAAAATACGTACGTAATATTCTTGCTAGCTGACGTTTCAGTTTTTGGTCTCCTTGGACGCCTTTCACTGGCTTCTGTCCACTCAGCTGACGATCTTTTTCAATCAGGCGTGGAGTAATGTATCCATGTTTCATCCACTGTCACATATATACGTAAAAAATCCTGTTCGGTTTGCTTAAATAGCTCCAAACAATGCTCTGAATCGTCTATGCGTTGTTGTTTTTGATCAACAGTGAGAAAAAGCAGCACCCACTTTGAACACAGCTTTCTCATTGACAAATGATAATGCAAAATAGCAAATGCACTAACTTCTGATACCTTTAAATTCTCTGCTATCTCACGCAACTTCAATTTATGATCTGCTAAAACGATTTCATGCACTTTTTTGATGATTTTTAGAACAACTGCAGAATTTGTGTGATCTGAACGGTCAACGTCGTTTGTGTCTGTACGACCACGTTTAAGATAGCCTACTATTTTTTAACAGTTGTTTGCGATGAAGCAGAGACAAGATAACATTTATCAAGCCATTGTTTTGCTTAAAAAGTGTTTTTCCTGATCAGAAAGCAATGTTTGATTAGCACACGAAATTCTTTTTCATCCATGGTTTCCAAACAGTTTCCACTGTGGCCACAAAAAACTACTGTAACTTTATAACTAAACAAAATATTCTCTGGAAATTTTGACACGTGCCGTTTGAATGTTAGTACTATTAAGTTAGTCTTAGAAAAGTTAGAAGATAGTGCCATCTATACGTTAGACCCGGGACTTATTGAGTGATGTGTTATTTATTATTCATAAAAATTATTCTCAAAAAGCAGGGATAAAAATGAAGTGCGCTCTACCATAAAAATTTTTTTCCCCTCTATTTCAACTACTTAAAATTGTTATGATACAAACAATAAAAACAACAATCAATGTATCAAAATAAGTTCATGTTATGGTTTATTATTTTCAAAAGAAAAAGGTATTTTCAAAATACAATGAACAAAATCATAGGTTTATTTTTTAAAAGTATGGCGTCACTGACATCTTTTTCATTTGAGTATTATTCAACAGCATTTGATAAGTGGTAGGTATTTTCCTTTGGAGTTCTAAAAATTTCTTAATTCCACAAAATAATTTTTATAACCCCAACTTTTTCAAAATAATAATGTTTATTAATATATTTACTTCTAGCTCTTATACATACAGTAATGAGAGTGTGTAAATATGGGTTAGAAGATTGCTTTCAATTTAGCTGTTTATTTTAGCTCGTTTGTTTTATATCTTTAGTGACGGACCACAGCTACGGATTTTTTTCTTTCCTTTTTCTATTTAAACATACAATATATCTAAAATCTATTTACACATGCAGAGAGTTTTAATTATTTTAAAATAGTGAGCTTCCCAATGTATAGAGTTCTATTATTACTCACGTCAGCATATTACAGAGAGTCAAACATCTCCGTCTAGTTTCTTCAACAGAAAGTTCTCATCTGCGGCACAGCGAGGCAGTGAAGAATATTGGCATTGGTGTGCATGACGTTGTCGCGCATGCGCCAACACTAGTGAATGTCAGTATTAATTAGGAACAGTGAGAGAGAGAAAAAAACTATGGAGAATATATATATTAGACGTTGCAGACAATATTGACACTTTAACTATTTACTGAATTATATTCTTATAGCTATTTGAGAGTAGAATTTTTCTTTCGCAATTGTCAGAGGCCGTATCTTTTTCAGATTAATACCCAATGATTCCTACCCTCTATTTAGTCTTGTCAGCTTATCTTGTACCTAGTTCTAAAGTTTAAGTATAAAGGTATCCGACTACCCTAAAATCGTGAATTTTACCAAAAATTGCAATTTTCTTATGAATTTATTTTATTGGCCATCTAATTTGCTTTATAAAAATACCAAATTTAGTATTTTCAATACATTAGAACAAAAACTACACGCGTTATAGTAAAATCAGATGCCCTACTTTAAAGAAGATGTCATACTTTAAAATGCGTTTTACTCGAAATGTGAGTTTTTTTTTTAAATACTAAAACGGGGACAGTGATTGCTCAAAAAGTTTTAGAAATAATCAAAAGAATTTTTTTGTGTAAGTTCTGTATACTAGTAGAAATGTTTTAACCTTCTAATTTATTTACCACTGTTTTATTACAGAATTTACAGTCCCTTATCTGAATATAAACACTGTTTTTTTTAAAGCAATTTCATATAATAACTAATATAAAGTGCTCCAGAAAAAATTTAAAAAAATCTCTTATCATAAAGGACATTAAAAATGAATAGCAAACCAACACATCAAAATTGAAAATTTTAAAATTTGTTCATAAATTTTGGCACAGAATGAACCCTGTTTATGTAATTTTTTGTAGCTTTTTACCAATTTTTCCATTTTAGTATTAATAATTTCTTTTTCTCATCTTAATTTCAGCATATTTTTTTTAAATGTAATAAATAAATCCAAAAATCATAAAAATAAATTTTTTTTAAAAAAAAGTTGTCGCAAGTAGTCGGATACCTTCATAAAAAAAATTATTGCAAATACTTTTTTGTAATCATTTCGTATCAAATCTAATGGTTTCTCCTTCCATAATGCGTGCGCGTTCGGTTCCTCTCGAGAACTAAATTGATCAACGATATCTGTACCCAAACAACATGCGGAAGAGGTATCACGAAAAGTGTGTGAGTGTTGTTGAGATAATAAATATTTTATATTCTTACAAGATGCACATTGTTCTTCCATTTTATTAGAATAGTTTAATTCAGAATGGACGTTCTGAAACGAATTTTTAGATTTAATTTTCAACACAGTTATTATTCGAAAAACGTTTTATTTGTAAAATTATCATACAACACTTAAGAAAACTTGCTATCATAGTAAAAATAAAAGTTCTAGGTAATGTTAATTCTTTTAGTACATCACTTGTCTTTGAATATTTTTTCTCTTCATATTTGGGCAAATATACGAGGGCAATTCGGAAACTAACCACTGTTTGGGCGTGGCAGTGAAAGTATGGTTCGGATCGCCTTCTATCAAATGTACGATCAATTTCTATTCAGTAAGCTTCCAGTCGGCGAATGAGAGTGTCGTAGGGCCAAGAGTTTGCTAGTTATAACGTGACAAAATGTGTGCCGCTATAGAAAATCCCGCAAAATGTGAGGTGCGAGGAGTGATAAGATTTCCTTGGGGGGCAAAACACTGTCAGCAACGCATATTCATCGTGAATTGTGTGTCTTATACAGGCCAAACTTTCTGTGTAAAGGTATAGTGCTTAAATGGATACGCTTTTTCAAGGACGGAAGAACAAACATCCATGAGGAATCACTAAGTGAAACGCTGTCTGTAGTGAGTGCTGATCTCATCCGATTACCACCTAATCACTGCAATGAAGAAGTGGCTTGGGGGCACAGCATTTCGCTGACTAAGAGGAACTTAAAAACGTTGTGACACATTGGTTTTTACTGGTTTAATTGGCCGCTTTTTATACAGAAGGAATTGCTAAATTGGTAAAATGGTACAAGTTCTTGAACAATGGGGAGACTATGTTGAAAAATAGATGAGAGTTCTAAATTTGATATGTAACCCCCTTCCTCTCAGTCCTAGTTTGTTTTTTACAGCGATTCGGAGATTACTTTCCAAATTGTCATCGTATATATAGCCTTCTTGATTGCGATAACTACTTCTTTGTCTCGTAATATTCCATGATAAATTTCCCAGTTATTATTATATTCAATAAATCATTTAATGCAACTCTTATTGCTATGAAAAAGCGACACATTCTACCAAATACCTTTCTTCAAGCTTAAAAGGAGAAGTCCCGATCATTTTAAATAAAACTTAAAGAATGTATACAAAAATCAATATAATATATATATGTCTGAGTGCTTTTTATTGAAAACGCGATGTCCATCACTACAAGTTCTGATCGTGTTGTCATAAACTAAGGTCTCCGTACATCGTAAGGTTTTTTTAATTGAAAAATATAAATAATTATGGAAAATTGTAGTCTCGACTCATTGGAGGAGACATTGTAAGCACAATTTTACGAGAAGAGAGTTCTGATCACCATCGAAAATTTATCGTAAATTTTGTCAATTCCCTTGGTAATTCGGTCTCTGTTGTTATAATCTGTACAATCCCCTCCATATTCTTGTGGTAGGAGCTCTTTGGGAATATATTTGTGTAACTCTTCCTTATTGTCGCCATGGAAGAAAATCTAGAAAGAATGAGAAAGAAAAGCAGTTTAGCCATTTTTATTTGATCTAGCATATATCTTGATAAGTTTTAGTAAAAACTGTGGCTATCACAAGATCGAAACAATAGAGTTTTGGTACTTAAGTATAAAATCGTTCAATTTTAGTGAAGTAAAAACCGTTAAACCTGGTTGTAATTTTTATATATAAGGGTAAATGTGTTGTCTTGGTGTTTTGTTTCTGAAAAGTCTTCAAAAAATGCGATTCCCTTATGCTGTAAGTTAAGTTTCAATTGTAAAATTTAACCTTGAAATGTACTTCGGTCAAATAAAACATGAACTGTGTTAATTGAAATTTTGGATGTAAAAGTTATATAATATATTTTAGAAGAAAAATATTTGCGTCACATACAGCAATGTAAATGCTGGGTGAAAAGTTATCATCGGAAGATACAGCTACATACGACCTGTAAAATAGTAGGACACGAATTTTTAAAGATAAATAATTCTTTTTATCATTGCTGAAAAAATTGTTTTGATTGAATGAACTTATACTTGTGTTGAATTAAGTGTTTGTGTAGCCTTTAACAACTTCTTTCAGCTGTTTTTATTTTTCAAATTGAAACGCTTGTATAAAATTAGGGCACTTTGGTATAGACATGTCAGACTCATATTTTATTTTATATTATGTTAGCCGTATGCCACAAAAATAACAAAATATGATTTTTAGAATAATTATATTATGTATTTATTAGTCTTGATGTCAAACTCAATGTTTCGCATATTAAAAATACCTAGTGACTATATTTTATGTTATCTTTTTTCATTTAAGACAGGAATGTCAAGCGCATTTGATATTACGAGCCCTATGTTCTATTTTATATTAGATAGAGGTCGCATTCTTTGTCAATGTTAAAAACTCGACATAATACTTCCGTCGATTTAATTAAGCATTTACTAATGAATTCACCTTCAGTAAGTGGTTTCGATCTATTTGCTATTAAATGTGATAATACATACAGTAGAACGTCATTTATCCAAACGTTTACTATCCAGAGCGTCAAATATCCGATCCAAATTCCTGATACGTTTTCGAACAGTGCAATGCTCAACAGTTGCTCCGCGTGAGGTCAAAAGTGAGGGATATTTGGGGAATTTGAGTTGTGTGATTTGGTATTAGATCAGTTTGTTTCCAAGTGAGAAAATGCATACGTGCTATTTTGTTGAGTTTTGTTGATGTAGAAACCTGGATGGCATGCGATGCAGAAGACTGTGGATTTCAAATTAAATGATGACGGATTTTTACTTTCGTGCAAGAAGAATCTGACTCTGTCGACGATGAAACGGATAAAGACGAGGACAACAGCAACAACGAAAGTAGCAAGGGTCCATCAAATACTGACGCGTTTTTTGCGTTTGATATTACTATGGAGTACTTTTAGAAAACAATAAAGTTCTACTCCTTCTGCTCAAAGAATCAGACTTTGCAGCGTAAAAACGAAGGTTACAATGGTACAGTGAAAAATAAGTGATTATTTTTCACATTAAAGATAAAAATTAGACAATTTGCACCTATTTGGCTTTTTTCTTCAAGAACGTTTCCCACATGTGATGATTTTCAATATTCCTATAGTGTCCCGGTTTCGCCTGCATGATTCATTCGGTTTCCGGTTATCGGAACAATGGCGTGTCAGAATGGTGTCCGGTCCCAATTGATTCGGATAAACGACGTTCTACTGTAGTTAACTTTTACAGCAAAGGTATTGTCTTCAACAAATTTAACACATACACTTTGTTGTTTATGAAGATTAGATTTCACACACAGCTCCTAGAATTTGTCTTCAAGAAAATTTTGCAACGTATTGATCACAGTGAAGATAATTTTCCTCAGTATAGAAGGAGAAAGAGAAATAAAATTTGCTCATATGATGAATCGTGGTCTTATCTATAGAGAATAATATGCATAAATGTATTTAAGAATTTAATAAAAGTTAATTCATCATAGTAAAATCAAATAAAAATTTAAATAAACAAAAAAATGTAACATTTTAGTCTAAATGCTATTTTTATTATTAAATAGGATTTCTTTTAAAACTAAAATATAACAGTTAAATGTTTGTAATACGTAACTAC